>CM075809.1:65706577-65874077 GCA_037975025.1 Excoecaria agallocha | reverse complement strand
ATTTAGAATTAAGAGGAGTAGATTTTAATACAAGTATTCCAAGACCATTATATACTGAAGTAAAAGAAAGTGAATATTCAGTTAGCC
Source organism: Excoecaria agallocha (assembly GCA_037975025.1). Taxonomy (NCBI): domain Eukaryota; kingdom Viridiplantae; phylum Streptophyta; class Magnoliopsida; order Malpighiales; family Euphorbiaceae; genus Excoecaria; species Excoecaria agallocha. The sequence goes on along the minus strand of CM075809.1, from coordinate 65,873,990 downwards.
CAATTAGATCTCAAATGGAAGCTTTTTCTCAATTTAATTAATAATTTAAAAATGACTAGTTTTCAGATAAATAAAGAATTTTTAAGAAATGATTTAAAAGTAGAATATAATAAGCAGAAAGCTGAATTATATTTTAATAACTTTTCTTACGCTGAATTAAGTAATTTTAGAAGTTTATGGTATAAAGAAAAGGAAGATAAACTAGCTAATATTCCTTTATTTTTGTGGTTTAAAAATTATTGTTATTATAATAACGTAGACTATCCATTTCAAAAAGAAATTAATGTATCTTAAAAATTAGGTAAACATTGGAACACTTTAGAAGGAAAATCAATAGTATCTATACATCCTTCGTTAGAATGTATTCAAGTAAAAAAAAAAAGAAATAACTTATTTTGCCGAACCATTTAAAGAAATAAAAGCAGAAAATAAAGATGTAAGAAAAGATTTACAACATATAATATTACAAAATAATTTTTCAAATCAAATATTAGATACTATAGCTAATCAATTAATTAGGATAGAGGAAGTAGTACAAACATCTAAGTTACAACATAGAAATAGGTCAGATGTCAAAAAGAGTGGTAGAAAATCCACCTATAAAATTAGAAACACCGTTGCTTAAACCTTTTTAATTTACATTAGGAACAATCATTAAGCTAAAAGATGAAGACCCTGTATTAAGAAAAATTAGCAAAGCTAAATATTGAGGATAAACAGATTATGACTATAGATGAAGAAACTATATCAGAGATAGAAACTACATCAGAAGTAGAAAACCTAGAAGAACAGTTTAAGCCAAATAATGAGGATGAATTTTTGATTAAAAAATTACATTTTAATACATATACACCTGGACCAAAAACTCGAAACTATTATCCTAGACCTACACCTTCTGATACTCAATATGAAGAAATTAAATATCAATTAGAATATGATGGTAGATCTTTATATGAATGGAATATAAATGATTTATTAAAAAGTCAAATATTAAATTTATTACAAGAAATGACTATAGTAGTTAGTGCTTATAAATCAAAAGAAAATAATGAAACTGCAATAAATCAGATGTTAATATCAGGATTTATTGGACAATTAAAAGCTTGGTGGGATCATTATGTAACAGACATAGATAGAAATTTTATATTAATAGCTCGTAAAAGGATTATTAAGGTAGAAAATAATGTTCAAATAGAAACAAAACAAGATGACATAATAAGTACTTTAATATTTGCTATTACTAAAAATTTTGAAAGAGATCCTCATTTATATCAAGACAGAAGTTCAAAAATTCTTCAAAACTTAACTTATCCTAAATTACAAATTTTATATGGTATAAAGATTTATTTTTAACTAAAGTAATGACTAGATCATATTGTAATAATATTTATTGGAAAGAAAGATTTTTAGCAGGATTACCTAAGTTATTTGCAGAAAGAGTAAGGAGTATATTAAAAAGATATAATAATGGTACAATTCCTTATAATGAATTAACTTATGGGCAACTAATAAATATAGTCAACAAAGAAGGATTATCAATTTGCACTGATTTAAAATTAAAAGCAAAACTAAAGAGAGATTGTGCAGTAGGAAGAAAAGAATTAGGTTCATTTTGTGAACAACATGGATATCAACATATTAGAACTTCATCATTTGCTAAAAGAAAAATGAAACCTAAAAGAAAGTACACATATAAAAGAAAAAAATATAAGCCAAAACAAAATTATAATCAAGAAAAGCCCATTAAAAAAACCAAAATATAGAAAGTTTATACCTAAGACTAGTAAAAAAGATATAGTAATTTGCTATAAATGTGGCAGGCAAGGACATTATTTAAGAGACTGTAGGATAAAGAAATGTATAAATAATCTAGATATTTCAGAAAAATTAAAAAGGGAATAGCTAAAATTATAGTTACTGAAAATTTTAGTAGTGATGAAAAAATTACTAATTATTCAAAAAATGATTTAAATGCAATAAGTGAAAAATCCGAAACTAATAGTGAAGATAGTAATTCAGATTCAAAATCTTGTAGTTGCTTAGGACCATATCAATGTAATAATATAAATATGATAAGTGATCAAAAGAAATTTTTATTAGATATTATTGATAAAATAGATGATCCAGAAATTAAAAAAAAATTATCTACTTAGATTAAAAGAAATAATAAGTATAAAAGAAAAAAGAGATTTTACATCTTATAGTTTAGCTGAAGTGTATAAAAATTTGAAATTAAAAAAGAATCAACTATTCAAAACCTTCAAGAATAAATTAAAATATTGAAACAAGAAGTAAATATATTAAAAGGAAAAGTTCAGAATTTAAAAGAAGAAAGTCTAAAGATTAGTCTTAGTAATACAATAAAAGAAGATAAAAAAGTTAAAAGGAATAGTATCATCTAGTCTTATCATTAAAGATACACAAGACAAATATATAAATAGTTTATCTCAAGTAAATTATCAAAAGTGGTGTGTGAAATTAGATATAGTTGTTAATAATGATTTTCATTTAACTACCTTAGCTTTAGTAGATAGCGGAGCAGATAAAAAATGCATTCAGGAAGATTTAATTCCAACTAAATATTATGAAAAAACTTCTGAACGATTACATATAGCTAATGGATCAAAGTTAATAATTAATTATAAATTATCAAGAGTTAAAATTTGCAATAAAGGATATTATTTAAAAACTCATTTAGTGTTAGTCAAAAACTTAAATTCTGGAGTTATATTAGGAACACCCTTTATTATAGTGTTATATCCTTTTTTAGGTAGGAGATAATGGTATTTAAACAAAAATTTTAGATAAATATATTCTTTTTGAATTTGCATTTCTTATAGTATCTAGAGATATTAGTCGTGTAAGAAAAAATATTCAAGAAATCAATTTGTTAAAAAATAAACAAAAAATTAAATTTCTCATAAAAGAAATAGAAGGAAAAAGAATAAAATAACAATTAGATAGTCCAGAGATAAAAGAAAAAATCAAAGAATTTAAAAATATCTTTCTAAACGAAATTTGTGCACCAGTACCTAATTCTTTTTGGAATAGAAAACAACATGTAGTAAAATTACGTTACATAAAAGACTATGATGAAAAGAAAATTCCAACAAAATCTCAAGCTATCAAAATGACATAAGATTTAGAAAAATTCTGTCGAAAAAAAATACAAGATTTAAAAGATAAAGGATTAATAAGAGATTCTAATTCTCCTTGGTCATATTTAGCATTTTATGTTATGAATGCAGTCGTAATAGAAAGCGGTACACCTAAATTAGTAATAAATTATAAACCTTGAAATTTAGTTTTACAATGGATAAGATACCCTGTACATACAAAATAGATTTATTAAAGAAGTTATACGATTCAAATATTTTTTCTAAATTTATTATAAAATCAAGATTTTGGCAAATACAAGTAAATGAAGAAGGTAGGAATAAAACAGGATTTAATGTTCCATTTGGATATTATGAATGAAATGTTATGCCATTTGGTTTAAAAATGCCCCTTCAGAATTTTAAAATATTATGAATGATATATTAAGACTAATATATGAATTTTTAATAGTATATATTGATGATGTATTATTTTTTTCAAATTCAATAAGTCAACATATCGAACATTTAAAAAGATTTTTCCATTTAATTGACCAAAATGGATTAGAAGTTTCCACACCAAAGATGCGGCTCTTCCAAACTAAAGTTTGATTCTTAAGACATGATATAGATCAAGGCACTATAAAATCAATAAATAGAAGTTTAGAATTTACTAGTAAATTTTCAAATGAAATAAAAGATAAGAAATAGTTTCAAAGATTTTTGGGATGTTTAAATTATATTCATGATTTTTCAAGGATTTAGGAAAATTATGTAAGCCTTTATATAATAGGTTAAAAAAGAAACCCGAACCATGGATTGAAAAACATACTAGTATAGTTCAAGAAATTAAAGAAAAAATTAAAAGTTTACCATGTTTAAACATTCCTCATCCTGAAACCTTTTTAATAATTGAAATAGATGCTAGTGATATAAGTTTTGGTGGTATTTTAAAACAAAAATGAAAAGAAACAAACAAAGAAGAACTAATAAGATTTTATTAAGGAAGCTGGAGTCAAAATCAAAAGAACTATTCTACTATCAAAAAAGAAATTTCAAGCATTGTTTTATGCATAAAAAAGTTTAAAGATGATTTATACATGAAAAGATTTTTGCTACGCATTGATTGTTTATCTGCAAAATATGTTTTAGAAAAAGATGTCAAAATTTTATTTTCAAAATATATTTTTGCAAGATGGCAAACTTTACTTAGCAACTTTGATTTCGAAATCGAATTCATCAAGGGAAAAAATAATAGTTTACCTGATTTTCTTTCTCGTTAATTCTTACAGGGTAAATGAATTCTAATAAGAAAGTTTTGACAAAAGCTACATTATCATCAAGAAATTCATTATCATCAGAAAATTGTCAACAGAATCCTCTAGTTACATCTCCTATTAGAACAGTTACTCTTAGATTTATACCCTTTTTTTCCACCATCTTCTCCACCTTTAAAACCACATACCTTTAAAATGTTCGGTTTAATTAATTATTAATCATTTATTATATGATTTAATTCATTATTAACCAATGTTGTTTCCTGTCATGACCGCTATTTTGAAGGACATATTGCGCACCCTCGATGAGCACAGATTAGGATTTATTTTAGCTTTTATTCGTTCATTCAGGCCTGTATTATTATTCTTTTATTTTCCTTTATTTCTTGCAAGACATGTAATAATGAAGGTTTTTCACACACTTAATTAAAACCACACGAAAAGGGTTTCTACTAATCAAATGAGATTTTCCTAATAAACTTCCAATATCTTGTTTTTATCCCAAAAATCACATTTAAAATAGTAACATTTTTTCTTAATAATGTAAAAGATTTTATACAAATTGACATGATTTTTTCCAATAAAATGGGATCAATCATCCATATTTTTCCAAATAATACACATACAAATTTGCCTTTTTTTTAATAATATGTGTGTAAGAACCAACGTTCCCACCAATATAGATATAGTAAATAAACTATCCACTTTATGTATGATTTATTAATTTATTTATTATAATTTTACTGCTTTCTATGCTATGCATTTATTACTTTCTATGACGTGTCCTTATTGCTTTCAATATAACATGATTTACAATTTTTCAACATATTTGAGTGCACCTTTATTTTTTCTAGCATGATTACTAGCGTGAGAAAAGAGATAAAATAATTAATTTTGAAAACTCATTTATCTAACACTAATCAAGGTATAAATAAGAGTGATATCCTAAACCATCTCTGATTTTGATCTTACAAGGTTAGAATTCACTTTTCCAATATTTTATTGGATGGCGACTCCATGATACCTACCTTGTGGTGCCCAACGGATGCCCTCGTAGGTTGATCGTCAACAATAGATGGGAATAAAATCTTATCTACTGTGAAACGATTAGCCTTCACAAGTTAAATGAACCTTTATCCGGTCTTGAGCCCTAAAAATGGGCTTATGAGAATAAATTGGGTGCCTCCAAGGTTTGGCGGACATCGGACTTCCAAGTTTCCTTTCGATCATACTATTACTAATTTCTCACTTTAAAATCCATTTTTAGGTGCATGTCGTAAATATCTTAATCATTCCTTTCTTCTATTATTCTCATTATTATTATTATTATTATTATCATTTATTTATTTATTATCTTATATTTATTGGGTCATTTCTAGAGTAGAGTTTAATTATCCATACTATTTGGGTAACTGGGTTAGGGGCATTACACTTTTGATTACTAATTATGTGGCATTTAGGTGGTAAATATGAACGGCAATTAGGTAGTAAATATGAGCACACATTAGAGAGATGTATCTCCTGCTTAAAATGGTTAAAAATTTATAAGGAAAAGTACTAAAATGCCCTTGATGTTTTTTTAGAATAAAAATGCTTTTTAACTTCTAAAAACAATATTAAAATATTTGATTTTTCTTTAATGGCATCTCTCTTAATTTCTTCACAATACCTGTAAAAATTAATAAATAAATAAATAAATAAATATTAGATTTGTTTTTTTACATAATAAATTAACAAAATTAAACTATTGGAGAGAGCCATAAAGAGGAAGAAAGAGACTCATTATGAGAACAAACTGACAAATCCATCAAAAAGCAAATAATCAAAACATTTATAGATCTTAAAATGCATAATAAAAAATAATTGATTTACCAAATCTTGGAAAATCTCTTTCAAAAAAATGGAAACATTGGGGTCTAAATCGAACACAACTATAGTCCCCTAGTTATATCTATCAGATACAATGTTACACAATGGAATGATAAACTAAACCCACATAGCATAACCAACAATTAGTCCGAGCATTGTTAGAGGTGGTGGTGATGGTGCAAGAAAGTTATTATTATCTCTTAAGGCGGCAATAGGTTTTTTAGCCTAGTTTGTTGTATGTATTGTTATCTAATCTCCTTCAATGTGTAACACCCTAATACCCATTAGAAGTAAATATGGGTGCCGAACTATCAAACATCAATATCATACTAAATATCGCTAAATGCAACACAAGTCTTAAACTCAAATAACTTTTCACTAGGTTACATTAATGATAAGTTTTTACAATAAAGCCAACTTTCAATACATTATTAAATAACAAAGTTTTTACATTTAATTGGTACACATTCGTCTATAACTACTCTTTACATAAAAGTTCCTATATTTACGTATTTTAGTTCCTACTCAGTCAAGAAAATAATTCAAATACTAAGTCAAATAAGTCACACTAAAAATACGTTACCAAATACAATTCAATATTTACATAACCTAACATGCACTATGAATTATTTTTAGTCTACAAATACCTTGTTCATTCACTAATATTAACATTCTCTTCCATGACTAATCGACAATTAATTTTACTAACTTTTATACAACTATATTCATTGACCCTTGAACATTATAGTCAATTCATTTAACATTACGGACTTGAAATTTACACCTTAAGCTTCCTAGGTATACTGAAAGTGGGAATCAGAACCATATAGTTCTAAACATTCAGTTACCACTTTGCTATAATTATCATATAACATATAACCCATGCATAACACTTCTCATCCATACACATACATATGGATTTACCATCATCACATATTCCATTCTACATATAAAATAGCTATACACAATTGTTAGTTTTAACAATAATATTCATTAATAAGTCAATAATCTCATAAATCATGCTCATCTCTAATACTATTTTAATTACATCATAATCACTTTTGTAGCTGGAACTTGATATAAGCGTGAACAATTGGAAATACTAGATACCATACAGGTATCAAATCACTAGGTACCATTACACTGTCAACACTAGATACCCGAAGGTATCAACTTACTAGATACCATTAAGGTGCCAACACTAGATATCCGAATGCATCAAATCACTAGACACCATTAGGGTGCCAACATTAGATACCTGAAGGTGTCGATTCATTATCCCATATATATCCACATCTATAACTAATTTTGGCCTAAAAATAAAGCTTTCTCTCACTAGAGTATTTCATTACACTAATCACTCATGTATGCACTATTCACTATATACTTTATTTTAATTAGATATCAACAAACACACTCATGATCACTAATTAACTTTACATACAATGCACTCATGTTGCAATAATCGCCATTTTAACATATAACATGTATAACATATAACAATAGCAATATATCACTATTCATATAAGACTTATGTTTAATTATAATAAACATTTAAGATACGATTCAATAATATATGCATAATAAAAACCATATATACACTCATTATTCACTTATATGCCTTTATTAAAATCTATACTTTAATGTTCACTCACTTGTTTCATATTTATTATGTCATATATTTAACAAAAACATGTGCTTGTAATGTTTGGTAAACATCCAAGGATGTTTGCTTCAAGTTCGGTGACATTTAGAAATATAAAATTCACTAATCTTGCTGGAATAAGGGATATCCAACTGGATTGAACTTCAATCCAATTGTGTGGGTATGATTCTAACCTAAAAGGATCAATCAACCATATTGGACTACTTTTAATCTAGCCAAGTTCACTAAAATAACAGGTTTTCCCATAAAATAGTTTATTAGGTTCATTTTGTACAAATGTTTTGACCAATTAAGCAAGGTTTTTAGGCAAAACTTTCTTCTAATAAAATGTCACACTATTTGTCTAGTTTCTAAAGAATAAAAAATCAAGTCATTTGAATATTTTTAGCCTAACATATCACTAAAAGAACTCAAACTGCTCTATTTGATAGGTTCACTACCATCACTTTATTTCAAGCCAATTTTCACTAGTTTTTAAAGCAAAATTAGATTTTGACCTCTTCATACAAATTTGCAATTCAGATGTCTATTTTAATATCCTTTTAGAATTACTTCAATTGGAGTTATCTAACTCTAATTGTAAATAAAACACTATTTGTAGGTCACTTAAATCCTCCACCAGATTTTCACCCTAACATTCTTTTCTCTATAACTTCCTCTACTATGCATATTTTTACCTAAACATTCATCCACTTATCACTTAGGCATTCAAGAACACACTTTAGCAATTAAAACAATCATATAGAAAAGAAGGAACAAATACTCCCATACCTCTTGAAGACTTGCTAACTTAGCTTCAATCCTTTTCCTTAGCTCTATTTTTTTTACTTGAATTCTACTAATTTTCCTTCTCTTTGCTTAATCTTCTTAAGGGACATGTTTTAGAGTGATTTTTAGAGAGGATTGAAATGAGAAAATCTGTATTTTGGCCCTAAGAATGGCTGGCCAACTCTCTTCTCTCTTTTTTTTATTGCTTTTTCATGTTACTTTTAGAGTAGCCACATGCCAAATTCCTATTGGTTAAACTTTTGAATCCTTGGCTAATTGCTATTTCATCATTTTCTAACTTTTTAATCACCATTTCTCTTAAATTCTCACAACATTTATCAATTTAACCCTAACCATTGCATATAAGTTCCCATTTGCACAATTACTAAATGCCCTCAACAAACACTAAAATTTTGATTACGTTCCTCATGACCATTTGTGCTCTTATACACTAAAACTCGATTCACTCTTACTAATTACATATTTAATCATGCTTTAATCCTATTAGAATATACTTAGGGGCCTCATATAATACCTTCTCTGCATGTCTAAAATCATAAAAATAAATGATCACTATTTCATCATAAATTCTCTCTATCATAACTCCTTTCACTTTACCAAAAACCATTAATTCTCTCATAATTGCCAACTCGCTCATGTCACTCTGCATTGAACTTAGCACGATTGTGCTGTTAGTGGTTATGCCCTAGGCTATAAATTTGGTTCTTTATGTAATGTCACATTTCATTTTATAAAACTAGGTTTTCTTCATGTTATTATATTTTGACATGTTAGAATATAATAATATTTGTAAATAACAATTTAATGTTATTTTGACTATCCCTAGTTATTTATCATTAAAGGAATAATGATAAATAAAACCAGTACAAGTTTGATTGATAATCATTGGATAATTATATATGGGGATATAAATCAAACTTGTAAGTACGCGTTAGATAATAGAGTATTGGATTAACCTGCTATGAGATACTACATGGGTTAATGTCATTGGTGATCTCATAATAGTTATGTTGTTGATCCTTAGACTTGAGATTATTATAGTATTCTACATGAGGAATATTATGTTTTGATATAACTAAACATTATCTTTAATTGAATAATAATAAAGGTTATGATTGGACATGATGAGAATCATGTAGAGATAATGAATAATCAAGATGGAAATTATCCCTCTCTTATGAGAGAGATATCTATTGGGCCCCTCGATAAGTAGGACTGAGAAATGCATGACCGTGCTCAAATGAATTGATGATGAGATCAATGTCATTTGATATTATCAGTCTACTTAGTGATTGAGAAATTATATGTTTGAACTATATAAGTTTGACATGGACCATGACTTATGTTTAAACAAGATATCGTGTGACAAAAGAATTATAACATGTTTTATTAGGTTAAAATCAAATTATCGATATTCATATTATTTAGGTAATCATAATGTCTTGCTAGAGACCATTTATGACTTGTGGGCCCTTAATGGGATAGGGTCCATGGCCAACATAATATGAACCTATTGGATCGTACACATAAAATGTGATGAATGGACTAATGGTTAATTCGGGCGTTTCGAATTTTATTTTATGACAAATTAAAATTCGAAATAAATAAATATTAATTAGGATTAATATTATATTTTATTTTAAATAAGAAATAAAGTATTTCTTATTTTAATAAGAAATATATAGGCCCAAAATTATATCTCTCTCTCTTCATTAGGGTTAGGATACCTATATATATACATATGATACGTAAGATTTGTAACCCTAAGAGACACACTAGAAAGTGAGGCATCACTTTGAGAAAAAAAAAGAAGAGAAAAGCATTTTTTCTAACCCTAGCTGCCATAGAAGGGAGCTAGCACCCTAGGAAAATTCGTTCGACATGTTCGAGTGTGGATACCAGTAGAGGGTGTTCATTTCTTGTGAGGCAACACCTACAAGATGTTTTTTTGAAAGAGGTTAGTAATCGTTACTCTCGCTCATATTTGATTCAATTGGATCGCATGGATCCTAGTGGGTTTCATTTTTCCACTGTGTTTTACTTTATTTTTCCTATGTTGAAACCCAACAATGGTATCAAAGCCACTTGCAAATTCAATTGATTCAATAATCGTGTTTTATATGTATGTAATGTATATAAAATCGGTCATATGTGATGTGAGGAATACGTATGTCGTTACATGATGAATCAATTATGTTTTGATTGAACTAAATAATTTTGTTTGTATATGATATGAATAAAATAATTTTGTTTGTATATGATATGAATGCAATAATTATGTTTGTATATGATATGAACGAAATCAATTAGTTTATATGAGATATGAACACGATTGATTATTTGATAGTTATAATATTTCGTTCATTGGATACAAAATTGATAGATGTTAATTTGATTAACATGTGTATGTTAATTCTATTTTAATATGATTAAACAAATTAGAAAGAGATTATGGTGGTATTATGTATATGTCATGAATGTTTAATGTGATTAAATAACTGCTAATAAGATTGATAGAATCATTTTTCTTGGATGCAGAATAGGGTTTTAAGGTAGAAAATCATTAATCAGATTAACATTGCCTCAAAGCTTCGAGGGGCACTGCCCCTTCGAAATCAAGAAAGGGGCGTTACCCCTTAACCCAGCCCGCTAATCGGCGTGTTATCTAATCGTAGCGCACGAAATATTGTTATAGTTATTATCCGCAGATAATAGTACATCAATTTTATGTGATCATTGAGCATGATATGAGATTGATTGATTTTAGTGGATGTATGTATGATGTCTTTGCATGGTGCATAGCATGGCCAATTGAGACCCTTATAATGGTGTTTTCTTCATTTATATTATTTATTCATTTTATGGGTTTGCAATTTTAAATACGACCTGCGTGTCGTTCTTTCGTTGTAATTTTTTTTACTAATAGTTTTAGTAGAATAATTCATTTCATTATTGTAATGAAGACGAAGGAATTTCACGAAGACCATTAAGGAGATCAATCCAATTCCATGATGATAGAGGTGCAAAGTGGAAGCTGTTGATCAAGACCAGCTTATGTTTTTCACCTAGGATTGACCTTTGATCTTCATATTGGCTTATGAAGATCATATAGTTTTTTGGCCATGGTATGACACATTTTATATATTATGCATATTGTATCGGTATGTGATGCGATGAATGATTATATATGTGTATGAAATGCCATGTATGGGATGATGCATGATATGTATATAAATAGACATTATAAGTTAAAATTAAAATTCCCTTATCATAATTTTAAGTCTTATGCCATCCATAATTATAACACTTGTCAAGACTAAGATCACCAAAATGTAGGTTCTGTCAAAGCGAAGTACATTAGGTTATCATAGTAAGGCAAGATGGGTAATGGTGCTACCTATATGTTAAAAATATGATTAGACTTAATTAGGCTATCAAAATGGTTTTAGGCCTAAGGCATTAGATGGGATTATAACATACCGAGACATATGATGTCAAAATCCCATAAAGAATCTAAGAGTTATATGAGATGTAATTGGTAAGGGGTTATCTACCTAAATAACTTGATTTTAAGAGTCATGCCAAAGTTGACTTAGAATTAAGCCCACTAAATCATTAAAATTGTTGTAATTAATATTGAGGGTGAATATTTTAGTGGGAGTTTTAAGAAATACCCTAAAATGAAATTGGTAATAATATTTATTTTGCATATTTATATATCAATGGGTTCAAATAATGCTTCCACACTATCACTACGATTGGTCCTTGAGAAGGAAGAGCTAAAAGAAGATGGCACTAACTTTCTTGACTGGTTTAGGAACTTGAGAATTGCTCTCAAGCAAGAAAGGAAGCTATATGTGCTTAATGAGCCTGTTCCACCTACTGACTCACAAAGAGCATTTAAAGAAAAACAAAAAAAACATGCTGATGATTCGGTTGATGTGGTATGTCTTATGTTGGCCACAATGTACCTAGAACTTCAGAAGGATATGGAGCATATGGAGGCTTATGAGTTGAGCAATCATCTCAAACAGACATTCCAACAATAGGCAAGGCAAGATATGTATGAGACTACCAAAGCTTTGCATTCTTGTAAGATGGTTGAAGGTGCATCGGTAAGTGCTCATGTTCTAAAAATGAAAGGCTACATCTATCACCTTGAAAGGATTGGATTTCCCATCACTCCAGAACTGGCCACATATTTGATCCTTAACTCATTGCTAGATAGTTATAACCAGTTTGTTATGAACTATAATATGAACAATATGAAGAAATCCCCTGCTGAGCTGCATGCGATGCTTAAAACAGCTGAGCAAAGCATCAAGAAAAGGTTGAATCATATTCTTATGGTTAATAAAGGAAAGGGGATGAAAAATAAAGGCAAGAGTAAGGGTAAGGCTAGGGCAAAAGTTGTCGGCAGGCCTAAGGCACAAGCTGGACCCAAACCCAAGGCAAAAGCTCCAAAGAAAGGAGTTTGCTTTCATTGCAATGAACTTGGTCATTGGAAGAGGAACTGCAAGTTTTACTTGGAAGAAGAAGAAGAAGAAGAAGAAGAAGAAGAAGAAGAAGAAGAAGAAGAAGAAGAAGAAGAAAAAGAAGAAGAAGAAGAGTAGTGAGACTACATCTTCAAGTATTTATATTATAGAAATAAATTTATCTACGTCTACTTCCTAGATATTAGATACTAGATGTGGATCTCACATTTGTACAAATGTGCAGGGACTTAAAAAGAGTAGACAATTAAAAAAGGGCGAAGTTGACCTACGAGTTAGAAATAGAGCAAGAGTTGTTGCTTTAGCCATAGGGACTTATGAATTGACTTTGCCCAATGGGCTTTTGTTAGTTTTGAATAATTGCTTTTATGTTCCTACTTTGAGTAGGAATATTATTTCAGTTTCTTGTTTGGATGATAAAGGTTTTTCTTTTCTTGTTAAGAATAAGAAATGTTCCATTTATTATGATGATATGATTTATTGTATTGCAAATTCATATAGTGGCCTTTATCTCTTAAATCTAGAAATATCCAACAATTAGGATATCTATAACATAACTACAAAGAAATCTAAACCCAATGATTTGAATAAAACATATTTATGTCATTGTCGCCTTGGTCATATAAATGAGAAACACATATCAAAACTCCACCAAGTTGGACTTTTGGAATCATTTGATTTTGAATAATTTGACAATTATGAATCTTGTTTATTAGGCAAAATGACAAAAGATCCCTTCACTGGACATAGTGAAAGGGCGACTGACTTATTGGGCCTTATACATACTGCTGTATGTGGTCCATTAAGCACAAATGCTAGGGGAGAATTTCAATACTTCATTACTTTCACCGATGATTTTAGTAAATATGGTTATGTCTATCTAATGAAACATAAACACAAATCTTTTGAAATGTTTAGAACTTTTCAAAATAAAGTTAAAAATCAACTTAGTAAAACTATTAAAACACTTCAATCTGATCGGGGTGGAGAATACTTGAGCCAAGAGTTTGATGATCATCTAAGAAATTGTGGAATCATTTCACAGTTAACTCCACTAGGGACGCCACAATGGAATGGTGTTTCTAAAAAAAGGAATCAAACTTTATTAGATATGGTTCGATCGAAGATGAGTCAAATAGATCTTCCTATATCCCTTTGGGGCTATACATTACAAACAGCTGCATTCACTCTGAATCGAGTTCCATCCAAAGCAATTGCAAAGACACTATATGAGATATGGACTGGAAAAACTCCTAGTCTGTCTTTTCTAAAGATTTGGGGCTATGAGGTTTATGTTAAATGACAAGTCTCGGATAAATTAGCACCAAAATCTGATAAATGCCTTTTTATGGGATATCCTAAAGAAACTAAAGGATATTACTTTTATAATCCCTCTGAGAACAGAGTGTTTGTTGCTCGAAATGGTATCTTTCTAGAAAAAAAATATTTCTAAAAGAACTAGTGGGAGTAAAATAGAACTCGAAGAAGGTCGGGAATCATAAGATGGTATATGACCTTCGATGGAAACTCAACAAGTTCCATAAATAGTTGTGGAACCTGTGCAAGTTACACAAGAATTGTGCATATCTAATAGGGCACGACATCAACCCGAGAGTATGGATTTCTCGTAATAGATAGTCATGAAGTAATGCTTATGGATCAAAATGAGCCTACTACCTATCAAGATGTTGTGTCAAGTCCAGACTTTGAGAAATGGCTAGAGGCCATGAAATCTGAAATGCAATCCATGTATGATAATTAAGTTTGGAACTTGATTGATCCACCTGAAGGAATTAAAACCATTGGGTGCAAATGGGTTTTCAAGAAGAAAACTAACATGGATGGGAAAGTACATACCTTTAAGGCAAGACTTGTTGCGAAAGGTTTCAAGCAAACTCATGGTATTGACTATGATAAAACTTTTTTCTCAGTAGCAATGCTTAAATCAATAAGAATTTTAATTGCCATTGGTGCATATTATAACTATAAGATATGGCAAATGAATGTCAAAACAATGTTTCTTAATGGAAATTTACTTGAGGATGTGTATATGGCACAACCTAAAGGTTTTGTTCATCATGAGAATTCCAAGAAGGTATGTAAGCTGCAAAGATCCATTTATGGATTAAAGCAAGCTTCTTAGAGCTGGAATCTTCATTTTGATGAAACTATCAAAGATTTTGGATTTTATAAAAAATGAAGATGAAGATTATGTGTACAAGAAGGTTAATGTGAGTGTAGTCATGTTTCTCATCTTGTATGTCAATGACATATTACTCATTGGGAATGATATTCCTACATTGCAAAAGACCAAAAATTGGTTAGAGAAATCTTTTTCAATTAAAGATTTAGGTGAAGCTACTTATATCATTGGAATTAAGATCTATAGGGACATATCTAAAAGGATAATTGTTCTGAGTCAAAGTGCTTATATAGATAAGGTGCTGAATAGGTTTAATATGCAAAATTCTAAAAGGGAATTTTTGCCAATATCTCATGGCATTACTCTTAGCAAGACTCAGTGTCATATGACATCTGATGAGCGAGATCGCATGAGTATGATTCCTTATGCCTCGGTTATAGGATCTATCATGTATGCCATGTTATGTACTAGACCGGATGTTTCATATGCATTGAGCATGAAAAGTAGATACCAATTAGATCCTGGTGAAAGTCATTGGACAATAGTTAAGAATATCCTTAAGTACTTAAGAAGAACTAAGGATGCATTCTTAGTGTATGGAGGATTGGAAGATGAGCTAGTAATAAACGGTTACACAGATGCAAGCTTCCAATCTGACAAAGATGATTATAAATCGCAATATGGATATGTGTTTTTGTTAAATGAAGGTGTTGTTAGCTGGAAAAGTTTTAAACAAAGCACTGTCGTTGATTCTACAACAGAAGCTGAGTATATAGCAGCATCAGATGCAGCTAAGGAAGCAGTATGAATCAAAAAATTTATTGCTGAACTGGGAGTAATTCCTTGTATCACAAATCCTATAGACCTTTATTGTGATAATAATAGTGCTATAGCACAAGCTAAAGAGCCTAGACCCCATCAAAGATCC
The DNA here is from genome assembly GCA_037975025.1 of Excoecaria agallocha. Classification (NCBI taxonomy): domain Eukaryota; kingdom Viridiplantae; phylum Streptophyta; class Magnoliopsida; order Malpighiales; family Euphorbiaceae; genus Excoecaria; species Excoecaria agallocha. The sequence continues at coordinate 65,857,730 of CM075809.1, read as the reverse complement.
AAACATATACTCAGGCACTTTCATCTCATTCGAGAAATCATTTAAAGAGGAGATGTTAAAATATGCAGAGTACCAACAAATGACAACATTGCTGATCTGCTTACAAAGGCTCTCCCACAAGCCAAACATGATAATCATACTAGGTCCATGGGTATTAAACACTTATGTGATTAGGCCTAGTGCAAGTGGAAGATTGTTAGTGGTTATGCCCTAGTCCATACATTTGGTTCTTTATGTAATATCACATTTCATTTTATAAAGCTGGATTTTCTTTATGTTATTATATTTTGGCATGTTAGAATATAATAATATTTGTAAATAACAATTTAATGTTATTTTGACTATCCCTAGTTATTTATCATTAAAGGAATAATGATAAATAAAACTAGTACGAGTTTGATTGATAATCATGAGATAATTATATATGATGATATAAATCAAACTTGTAAGTACTCGTTAGAGAATAGAGTACTGGATTGACCCGCTATGAGATACTACATGGGTTAATGTCATTGGTGATCTCATAATAGTTTTGTTGTTGATCCTTAGACCTGAGATTATCATAGTATCCTACATGAGAAACAATATGTTTTGACATAACTAAACATTATCTTTAATCGGATAATAATAAAGGTTATGATTGGACATGATTAGGGGATAATGAATAATCAAGATGAAATTTGTCCCTCTTATGAGAGAGATATCTATTGGGCCCCTTGATAAGTAGGACTGAGAAATGTATGGTCGTGCTCAAATGAATTGATGATAAGATCCATGTCATTTGATATTACCAGTCTACTTAATGATCGAGAAATTATATGCTGGAACTATATAAGTTTGACATGGACCATGACTTATGTTTAAAAAAGATATCGTGTGACAAAGAGATTATAACATGTTCTATTAGGTTAAAATCGAATTATCGATATTCATATTATTTGGGTAGTCATAATGTCTTGCTAGAGACCACTTATGACTTGTGGGCCCGTGATGGAATATAACCCATGGCCAACATAATATGAACCTATTGGATCGCACACATATAATGTGATGAATGGATTAAGAATTAATTCGGACATTTTGAATTTTATTTTATGACAAATTAAAATTCGAAATAAATAATGAAATAAATAAATATTAATTAGGATTAAATATTATATTTTATTTTAAATAAGAATTAAAGTATTTCTTATTTTAATAAGAAATATATAGGCTCAAAATTATCTCTCTCTCTTAATTAGGGTTAGGCTACCTATATATATACATATGATATGTAAGGTTTGTAATCCTAAGAGACACACTAGAAAGTAAGGCGTCACTTTTAGAAAAAAAAGAGAGAAACATTTTCTCTAATCTTTGCTGCCATAAAAGGCAGCTAACACCCCAAGCAAATCCGTTTTACGCATTCGAGTGTGGATATCAGTTGAGGGTATTTGTTTCTTGCGAGGCAACACCTACAAGACGTTTTTTTAGAAGATGTTAGTAATCGTTACTCTTGCTCACAATTGATTCAATTGAATTGCATGAATCCTGGTGGGTTTCGTTTCTTCGCTGTGTTTTACTCTATTTTTTTTATGTTGAAACCCAACATGTGTTAATATACACTAGTAGCGTAGGATGCTGCAGGTATCCAACAATGCCTCCATCACTAAATGATATCCAACACACTAGTAGCGTAGGATACTGTAGGTATCAGTATCCAACATCGCCTCCATCACTAAATGATATCCAAGAATTTGGTAAATTAATTATTATTTTTAAGAGAAAACATGATTTGGTAAATTAATTATTGTTTTTAAGAGAAAGCATGATTAGTGCTTGGAAGAATATGGAGGGAGGAGAGGAGAAGAAATAAAAAATACAGTAAAATATTTTTAATGATGGGTCTCACGATGACATGGTGTGATGTGGCTTTTTCAAACTTGTATATTTATCATGTTGTGAAAATCAGTGAAAATCAGTCCAACTAGCGCGACATGTCAATAGATTAGCTTTGAAACAGACGGTAGATATATTAACAAAAAATATTTTGGTTTTTAGAAGTTTATTTTTATTTCTGAAAAATATCAAAAGCATTTCAGCACATTTTATTATTATTTTTTTCAAAATTTAATGATATTCAAGGGCAATTTTGGGATATAAAAAAAGAACTGTGCATAGAAAGCCAAATTAAAAACCCCCTTCTTCAGCAATCTTTCTCCATTGGAGGGAAAATGCCGGTGGCGAGGCCGGAGTTATCTGATTCCAGAGTTATCGCTCACGTTGACATGGATTGCTTCTACGTTCAAGGTCTTTCCTATCCTCGGAGACTTTTCTCTCTTCATAGATAGTTAATTTGAATTCTCTGTGACTGATTTGTACTTTGTTTTCTTTTGTTTTAGTGGAGCAGAGGAAGCAGCCACATTTGAGAGGCTTGCCTACTGCTGTTGTTCAATACAATGAGTGGAAGGGTGGTGCTTTAATTGCTGTTAGTTATGAAGCTCGCAAATTCGGAGTGAAACGGTATGTAGGTATTCATTTTGATTAATAATTCAGCTCCTTTTCAAATTTTAAAAGTACATTATCAGTTCCATGCGAGGTGATGAAGCTAAGAAAGTTTGCCCTCAAATTCAACTGGTTCAAGTCCCTGTAGCTCGTGGCAAAGCAGACTTGAATGCTTACCGCAATGCAGGTTCTGAGGTATTTGGGATTTTATATTCTTCATGACTAATATTTATTGTTAGTTCTTAACATTTAAATTCTAATAATTTTTTTTTTTTTATGTTTGTTATTATTATTATTTTCTTAACAGGTAGTTTCAATTCTTTCTCAGAAGGGTCGATGTGAGAGGGCTTCGATCGATGAAGTTTATCTTGACCTCACGGATTCAGCGGAAGCTATGCTAAAAGAAACACCTCCAAGTAGCTTGGAAGCAATGCATGAGGAAGCTCTCAAATCACATGTTTTAGGGCTTAAGAATGAGGTATGTGTCAATGCTTTTCATGAGTAGGTAATTGCCAAATCTTAATTGTCTAAGTGTTTATGCTGAATATAAACTTTTTTTCGTATCCTGCTCCTATGATGCCCTTTGAGAACCTTTTTTGGTTCTGTTCTTATCTTGTGTTGCTGAGCTTTTTTAGCAGATCCCACCTATTGTGAGGTGAAATTTGTGGATGGAATGAGCGGAGAATCTAAAAGTTGCCCGTCTTAGTTTCTGTTATTTTCTTTTCTTTAAAATAAAACGTAAAGGTTTAAGTACAAGAAATTTACAATTTTTTTTTCCCAATTTTGTAGGACACTTTTGAACCACAGGTTTAGAGGCCTTACTTCCATTTTCTTTAGGATATTTTAATTCCTATCTGGCAACAATGATGAAAGGCTAGAGTTCAAATTTCTACCTAAATTTCCATTATTAATTTTTTTTCTTTATAAAGCAAGGTAGTAGGGCACCTTTGGTGTATCATCTCACATAGTCAATAATTGATTCATATTGCATATCCAAATTCTCCTTTCCTTATAAGTCCAAATGCAATGGTTTAACAAATTGCACTATGCCAACATATTTGACAACCAGGTTTATGTCTGATGGAACATGATTGTGCCTAAACTTACTCACTTAGTGGCTGGGTGGAATTGGCTTGTCTGTTAGGGCTAGTCCCTACTATCCTAGTTTGTTTACATGCCTGGCTCAAATAAGAAAGGTTCTTACTTTTGTATCTATATTGTATTGTGGTCAGGCTGTTATGGGCTTTAAGGAAAATTGATCCCCAGTGCCTATCTGGAAATGTCTGTGATTTTTTTAGGGTTGGCCAAAAGGGAAATGGTTTATATCTAAAGTCTAAAATATTGTGGGCTCTCTTGGTTGGGTTTCTAGATTTGTGATCAGTTCCAATGGTGAATAATATTTGATGGAGTTCACTCTACATTTTGCATTTTTTCATGCCTCAAAGATTGTCACACTGGCTTTGGAATTGAGTTCAGGGTGTAAATAATGCAAAAGAAAGGGTGAAGGAGTGGCTATGTAGGAGTGATGCTGATCATCGTGACAAGTTATTGGCTTGTGGGGTTCTCATAGTCGCAGAATTAAGGCTGCAAGTTCTAAAGAAGACTGAATTTACTTGTTCTGCTGGGGTTGCTCATAATAAGGTATCAACATATTTTAAATTTAAATGTGATCTTGTGTAACCTCTGTTTCTTTGTACTTAAATGCGATATCAGTGCCTTATATATGAATTCACTACTAGATGCTGGCCAAACTTGCAAGTGGCATGAATAAGCCTTCACAGCAAACTGTTGTCCCCTGCTCAGCTGTAAAAGAATTACTTGATTCATTGCCTATCAAGAAAATGTAAGCTTGGTTAGTCAAAGATGTTGTGTAGGCCAATAAAGTGTTAATTGTGTCTTGTTGTCTACAATTTATGACGCATAAATGGAAAAGATTTCCCTTTGGTTAGAATTTGAGGTTCATATTGTTGGATCATAGGAAACAGCTTGGAGGGAAACTAGGTTCTTCCTTACAAAGTGATCTGGGTGTGAACGCTGTTGGAGATTTGCTGCATTTTTCAGAGAAGAAGCTACAAGATCATTACGGAATAAATACTGGGTATGACTATTGATCAAGTGCAAAGAGTATATCCAGTTTTTCTAATCAATCAACTATAGAGGCTTGGTTAGATAAAATGACTACAACTATAAAGTTGTGAAACTTTTATTCACTATATAATGTGAAATCTAAAATCCAAATTCAATGAAATACGATGTTTTGCAGGCTGAATTTCTTGCAGGTTTTGAATTTCTACCAGCACATGTTTCGAATTTTCTGCTCTTAACTGTTCATTTAATCTCAACCTTTATGAGTTTTTGTTTTCTTTTCCATGTCTTAGTATTATCCTTAATGATAACTTGCAGGTCTTGAATTTCTCAAAGGACATGTTCCAAATTTTCTGCTCTCAACTGTTCATTTGATCTCAACCTTATATGAGTTTTTGTTTCTTTTCTGTGTCTTAATATTATTGTTAATGATAACCGGTCTTTCATGTTCATGGTCCTCTTCCTAATTCCTATTATTCCCATGAAATTCAGTACCTGGCTGTGGAACATTGCTAGAGGAATTAATGGGGAAGAAGTTCAGGGACGCCTTCTTCCTAAGAGTCATGGTTCGGGAAAGTCATTTCCTGGACCGCGGGCTTTAAGGACAGTTGCTTTGGTAAGAACTTTATCTTTATTAAACAATGATTACCATTTGTAATGCTCTTGCAAACCCCGTAAGCAACTGTAAGTGGTTATAATAGTTTTATAGATAAGAGAGAACATCTAATAGCTTATTGCTTTTTGCACTATGTACTTAAGACAGCTCTATATCTTGTAGTGGCAATATCTAGATTCATAGTATATACATATTAATTTGAAAAGCCATCATCCCAACCCAACATAATTGCTACCTGCGTCCATAACAATCGGTTTTTGATATGATACCTAAATGGGTCTTATACCATGCATGTTTAGTGAGTCTTGACATGTATTATAAATGTGAAAATGAAAGATATATTGTACCTCTGAAGACATGTTGGGCTGGCATAGGATAGTGAAATAAAACTGCTACATTAGTTGATTAAAAATTAACTTTCATAGCTACATGCTATAATGTGACATTTGAATATCTCATGAAGGCCTTCTGCTTTGTTGCATTGAAATATATGAAAGAATGTGCACAAGCAAGTTCAACTATTTCAACATGCACGACATGAATATCTCAAATCCTTATTTCAATGCAACTCTTTTAGTGGCTGGAAATTGGAAAGGGTCTTTGTCTCTTTAGTGACACGAAACATGAAAACAAAAGATGTTAATTTATGTTTCTTAATTGCAATTCTTTTTGCAGAATTGCACACAAATGTTCTAGTGCAATGTAGTCTCAAACATTTTCTGTATATTTTAGTGGACATTTGCATTTGCGTTCCCCAGTATTTGAGTTCCACATGTAGATATTATTTTGAAAAAAATATTAAGTTCCTAGGAGTGTTTTTTGGTAAATTATATATTTAAAGGGTTATTTTGGTGCTTCCTTATTCTATTTGAAGAACTATCTCATTGTCAAGATGTGTCAGCATGATATTAATCTCCATTGCTTTTTCTTAGGTTCAACATTGGATCAATCAACTTTGTGAAGAGCTCAGTGAACGCCTTTGCTCTGATTTGGACCAAAACAAGCGAATAGCACGCACCCTTACACTACATGCTACCGCATACAAGGTACTACTTTTTTGTTGCCGGACCTGTTTACCGATATTTGTCATTCTGTGAGCAAAATTGCTCCCTTACTAGGGGCATTGTGCCAATGAGATGCTATGAGCAAGAATGCTCTCTTACAAGGGGTATTGCGCTTTTGATACGTGAATCCGGCACTCTTAGTACCACGCTACCCCTTGCAAGGGAGCATTCCCATTCAGACTTTCACAACTTTTTTTTTGCTCCTTACTCGTGTTATATACTTTGTATTTTATTGTTACTTCCAAGCCTTAAATATATAAGCCCTAATTAAGAGATCTCTTGTAGTCTTCTGATACAGAATCACATAAAAAGTTCCCTTCCAAATCATGTCCATTGAGGTATGGGACTGTCAAAATTCAAGAGGATGCATTAAACTTATTTCAAGCTGGAGTACGAGAATTTTTGGGTTCAAGTGGAGTTAGGATTCAAAGAAGTCAACGGACTGAATGGGGCATAACAGGTCTTTCTATTTCAGCAAGTAAAATTGTTGCTGTGCCTCCTGTAAGTTTGGTGTTTCTAAGTTTTTTATTGTAGATTTTGAGAGATATCTAATTTATTGATTCTCTAATGTGATTTAGAATGAATATTCACATTTATTAATAGGAAAAGTAATCCTAACTAAGAAAGAATTCTAACTAAGAAAGAACTTTAATTAGGATAGAATACAAAGACGCTAAATCTGAACAGTCCCCTCACGTTGGTGCAAAGATATCTTACATGCCAAACTTAAAAACCAAGGTATGAAAAGTCCTACTGCTGAGCCTTTCTGTAAACACATCAACTAGCTCCCTATCTGATGTCACATGGGACATGCTTAAAACACCACTTGTCAACTTTTCTTTGATGAAGTGTCCACCAATTTGAATGTGCTTTGTTTGATCATGGTGTATCTGATTGTGTGCGATACTAATAGCAGCCTTGTTGTCCTAGTACAATGGTAATGTATTTTCTTCAGACAATCTCAATTCTTCTGGTAACTTCTTTAGCCACAAAGGCTCACATACACCTTGAGCCATGGCTTTGTACTCTTCTTCAGCACTTGCTCTAGCTACTACACTTTGCTTTTTGCTCCTCTAAATGATTAAATTTCCTTCTAGAAATGTATAATCAACAGAAGTAGACCTCCTGTTATATGGAGATCTAGCCTAATTTGCATCTTTAAGGGTTTTATGTAGCATCTTGGAGACTATTTCAATTTGCACAAGGCTTTATTCAATCTACATACCTTCTTTTAGGTTTTATAATCATCAAATCTAAGAGCAATCTTTATGTATGCTTCCTTTTCCAGGTCACCATGTAAGAAAGAATTTTTAACATTAAATTGCTGCAAGTCCCAATCAAGATTGGTTGCACAAGATAAGAAGATTTTGATTGTATTCATTTTTAAATGGGACAAATGTCTCCTAGTAGTGCACTCCGTAAGTTTGAGTGAATCCATTAGCAACCAATCTAGTTTTAAACCTCTCAATTGAGCCATTAGCTTTATGTTTTACAGTAAACACCAACTTGCAGCTGACTGAACTTCTTGCTTGGAGGAGTAAAGTTCCCAAGTGTCATTTTTTGCTAGAGCCTTCATTTCTTTCACCATAACTTCTTGCCATTTAGGGTCCCTCAAAGCTTTCTTTCAATCATGTGGAATAGATACAAAGGAAATAAACACGACAAAGGCTCTATAGAAGACAAAGTTAGAGATGGAATCTTTAGTACACGACCTGATACATTTTCTTTAAGCAATGGGTATATCCAATTATCAAAGATTAAAGATAACTCATGAGAAGAAGAGGATTCTCGCAGTGTAGACTACATGATGGCATCTTCTGTTTTGTTTCTCCTCGAATATCTCAGTAAATTGGGTTTATCCAAAGGACTACCAGTCTCAGTCTCCCCCTGAATAGTAGATTCCTCCTAAACTCTCTTTCGAACAAAACTATCCCTAGAGAGGTCAGCATTAAGAGTATCAAAACAAGGGATCACTTCTTCTTTTTCATTATTCTCCCCCTTCAGAAGTCATTGGGTTGAATTGAAGTAAGGTTCATATTCCCTAAAGGTGATATCATACGGACAAAATACTTGTTAGATAGAGGATGGTAACATTTATAGCCTTTTTGTGTAGAAAAATACCTAATAAACATACATCTAAGAGCTCTTAGATCTAGTTTCCTAGCATTGCTAATATGGAAAAAAAAAAAACCCAAACACATTTGGAGGGATAGTTTAATCATTTCTCTCCAGTAAGATTTCTAAAGGACTCTTAAAGTTGATTGTTTTGAGAGATATCCTATTGATGTGATAAGCTACTACTAGAATTGCATCTCCTCCAATAACTTTTTGGGAGATTCATGGTAAACAAAAGTGATCTAACAACTTTCAACAAATACCTATTTTTTCTTTCAATTACCTCGTCCTAAGCATTAGTGTAAATACAACTAGTTTGATGAACTATCTCATTAGACTCCAAATAAGCACCAAATCCACTATTCATGTATTCTGTGCCATTGTCAGTCCTTAAAACCTTGATCTTAGCGTCAAATTGAGTGCAATTATTTTATGTAAGGATTGAAAACAAGAAAAATGTCACTTTTTGCTTTTATCAAATATACCCAAATCATTTGATTGCAATAATCAATAAGAGTAACAAACCATTGACTACCAGACAAAAACATAGTCTAAGTAGGTCCCCAAACATTAAAATAGATAATCATAAAAGGAAGAACACTCTTATTATTACTTAAAGGATAAGATTTTCTATTATGTTTTTAGCATCTTCACAAGCATCACAAAACAAAGAGTCTTATTGAGTCCTTAAACACAAACTAAGGTATAATTTTTCTAAAACAAAAAAAGATGGATGTCCTAAATGCCTATGTCATTGTATTATTTCTTGGTTGACATCCTTATGCCATCCAAAAGGAGCTTCACATGGAACTAAACCTTGACTTCCTTCTCCTATGTATAAGCTATCATCCACTCTGTCACTACCAATCCTTCTCCCTGGTTGAAGATCTTGAAAAGCACAATAATTAGGAAAAAGTTCAAGGTCACATTTTATAGACTGCAAAAATTGATCCAAATATAGAAGCAAAAAACTCATCAGCTACCTTGATACTATTAATTTTTCGACATGGGAGTAGTTAAGAAAACCTTTAAAGGAGCTTGTCATGTATTTATTTGTACCAGAATCAATAATCCATGAATCGAGATGAGTAAAAGTATTATCTGAGCTCACAAAATTGGATTGATGGAAGAATCAAGTTGACACAAAAGACGCTTGAAATGCTGAAATTCATTAGAGGACAAGCATTTAGTAGAGGTTGTTTCCTTGAAGGATTCCATTGTATATGATAGATTTGCTTGAACCCTGGTTGAATTGACTTGTTTTTCCCACGAACTCTTGTGGTTCTACCATGTAGTCTCCAATAAGTTTCCTTGGTATGCCCTAGCTTCCCACAATAATCACACTGCAGGTGATCTTTATCATAAGCGATTCTCTTTGGTCGCTCTTGAGTAATACTTGCTCTTAACCTAGGCTTCTTAACTGGTGTGGTATAAAAGCATAGAACTTTTTATAGTTTCTTTTGGCTGAACATAAGAGTAAGCTTCCTCAAGAGAATGGAAAGGAGATTTACAGATAATCTGGATTCTCATCTAATCATATTCATGGTTCAATCTAGCAAAAAAATCATAGGGTCACTCTTTTTCAATCAATTTTTGGAATTTTGCATCATCATCAGCGCAACTTACTTGGAAATCCTAATAGTGATCTAACTCTTGCCATAAGCCACCTAATGCAGCATAATAATTGAAGCTGACATCTCATTTTGGTTAGTGCTACTAAGTTTGTTTTGGGACCCAAAGATCGGAGCATCATTTCCCATGCAGGAACAGGTAGTCTTAGTAGCTTTCTACATCATTTCTGCAGTTTCAAGCAACAAGTACTGTCTAGAGATTTGTGATTGCATAAAATTGAGGAGCCAAGTCATAACAAGCGAATTTTCTAAATCCTACAGGCTAAATGTGGAGTCAGAAGCACGTGGTTATTTTTTTTCTGCCCTTCAATATAGCCCTGCAACTTTCTAGCTTTGATAAACAACAAGCAAGAGCTAGACCAAGCTAAATATGTGCTGCTATCATCAAGTTTAACAGGGCTGACTTACGCATAGGGACTATTATTAACAGGATTATACTTCTCAACTGGTTTAGTGTCCAACATAGTAGCAATAATAGCTAGACAAAAGTTAAATTAAAACAAAATTGCAGAAACCAGTAACTGAAAGAAAACCTAGATGGGTTTGTATCTGGAAAGAACATCCAGCTCAAAACTGACTGGAAACCCATCGGTCGGAGTTGGAAGGGATCAGCGAGGGGTCAGAAGGAAGACAGACAATACGGTGACTAGAGGACACTTCATGTGCGTACATGTGCTGGCGCGTGAGAAGGGGCGCAAAATCCTCAGGCTGCACGTGTGGTGGCAGTTTTCCAGGGACAGGCTGATTCCGACCTGGGCTATCTTCCTATGGTGGCGGTGACAATAGATAGGGAGGCTACTTCAACATATTGATACTTGTGCAAAACGGGTACTGCAGTTTTTTCAAAGGCAGAAAAGAAACTAGTACAGGAAGGGAGAAAGCTCAACCTCCATATAGTGTAGATTTTGAGAGAAATCTAATTTATTGATTCTGTAATATGATTTACAATGAATATACATAAGTATTTATGGGAAAAATAATCCTAATTAAGAACGAATCCTAACCAGGAAAGAACTCTAAATTCGGATAGAATACAACACTAAACCTGTCAACATTTATATATCCAGAGCTTATGTGTTCCTATGTACTGTTGATTTCTGGGTCACACACACATGCTCGGCTTATTGGTATTTGTCTGCATTATCAATAGGGAAAATAATTCAAATTGTTTTCCTGTGCACGGAAAAGAATCTCTTCTTAACATATCACAGACTGATCTGATGTGCTTTATACTGCCTACTTTTTGCTTGTCCAATGTGAAATATTGTTCTGAGTACCAGTTGTTGCTAGGTGGTTTGCACATGAAATAATGTTCTAGTTGAAAAGAAACATTCAAATTTTTGAGTTATTTTAAATTGATAATGCCCTTGATGATGTTGAATCCTTGATGATGCTGTCAACTGTTATTGTTGTGATAATGATGGTATGGTGGTAATAACTGGTGCAAGTGCTGTGGATTAAGCACTAACGACAGGCAACTGAGGAGTGAGTGTGTAGGCAGATGCCTTCAAACATAAGAAACTTTTCAGGAACGTCATTAAGTGGATATCTAGTACTGGAGTATTAATTGGAATTCCAAAATTATTACAAATTCATCCACCCATTTTACTTTTACCCATTGCAACCTATGTCTCACCTTAACTGCACGTCCGTGTCTTGCTGGTAGGGGACTTGTTCAATCATGAAATACTTTGATGGGCAATATTCATCTCTCTCTACTTCAAAGCAAGTGCCAGATAACTTTATCCAAGAAGCTGCACAATCATCAGCATCAGGTGATTTTGGTTTTACTGGTTTCTATTTTATTTGTGTTATTTTTTTTTTTCAATGTCAATTAAATGACATCTTCACGTTCATTTAGGCTGTGATAGTTATTCAAAGATGAAATTGGGGGAGGCAAATATTGAGTATGATGTTCTCAGTTTTGGTAACCCAGAACAGGAAAGCCCTCCAAGAAAAGATCAGGTTTCATTGGAAGCAACTTAATTATTTCTTATCTAAGCCCAATTAAATAATTTATTTTATTTTTAATATGATGAAAAGATTGAACTAGAGATGTCTCGTGTAAAATGTTATGTAGAGGTAAAAACAGTTACTTTGAGAATAGATTGCACATTGAGCTGAGACAGAATAAGAGAAATTAATGTTTGGGTGTGATGCACGGACAATTATTATTTTGAGAGAATCAAGGTATTATGAACATTTGATAAAATGTAGCCTAATCTTCATATGACCATTAACATTTAAAATTCCTTTACTGGTTCAAAACTGCTAATAGGAATTATGGAACTGGCATGGTCCTATTTCAAAGTCTGATCAGGGTTAGGGTTATTTACTAGAACAGGAAGGGGAGTGCAAAAGGAAAGGCAAAAAATGTTCATGGTAAAAATGGCATTTTTGCTGGGACTATGATGCAGAGTTGAATGTTTTAATACGTAAAATACTTTTCTTTGTACAAAAATCCAGTATGCTTGAAGGCTACAAGTTTGAATAAGGAACTAAAAGCCTGAAATTACTTCACAATTCTACAAAGCACTGAGTATCCTAAAAATAGTTATATGAAGTATCATGGATGCTTTTATTGAATAAATTACCTTTTTACGCTCCTACTGCTGAAAGAAATATTATTATTGAACTGCATTATTCTCCCCTTGAGAAAGGTTATTATTAAACTGAATTATTCTCCCCCTGAGAAAAAAAGTTGTTAAACTGCATTATTTCCAAGAGGCTTAGTTTCCAAGAAATGTACAATTAGTATTAGAACTCATGCTACGTTTATTTGGCACAGTATACTGCAGTATTCATCCCTTGACAAAAGTTCAACCTTGAACAATTATAGAACACCATAATAGAAATCACATGTTTTGATCTCATTGAACCTTGGATGATCAACGGTCCAACGATATTCTTATCATTATTAGCAGCTTTTTCATCCTCTATTTCGGTCCTTAAAAGTTTGTTTTCTAGGGTAATTCTTATGTTTATTTTTCGCCACTATCACAACACCCAAAGCTCTTTAACATCTTGGGCTATGAAGGTTTTTTCAACTGTGGATAGAAATGTCATGGAATTTCTTATATCTGTTGCTCAGTCTTTGCAATAGCAGCACCAAGATAAATGGAAGTAAGCTCCTGATCCTTCACATCTATCTGGATCCCATAGTTAAACCCACCATGTACCTGGTAATACATTATTGAAGCTCTTCTCAAAGTTGCACTGAACTTATAACTTATGGAACTCTTGAGATATAATATCAATGCCTCAACTCTTCTTCAGTAAGAGAACACTCAATTTTGAGTGCAGATCCCTCTATTATTAAGTACGAATCAATCTTTCCATACATCACATGTCTCAACATTGCCTAATCAATAATATTTAGCAGACACATCATAGCTGAGCAAAACTATCCTACCAAGCACTGTATTCATGCTTATATCCTTTTAAAGAAGTGTTACACGCACCTTCTTTTCATTCCTTGCATTGTTTACTTGTACATCCGATTCACATAGCACCTGGCAGGGACTGTGGTTGTAGCTTGGGTTGTGAATGAACTAAGAGCACCATGCACAATATTCTTTCCATTTGGTATCAACACCTAGATGAATGATGTCAATGTAAAGATTCCGTGATACTACAATATCTTAATCAAATTATGTCTGGAAAGTATCAAGCCTTTGATCAGCCATTTGAGATCTCGTATCAACTGCCTTTTGCCATTCAGATAATTAAACTTGGGTGGTGTTGCAAGAAATCATCATTCATTACCATTCTGGAAGAACTATTTTTTCCCCATCTCTGCAACTGTACAGTCCTTTTTCCTCTTTTTTTGCAGCAATGGCAGCAGCAAAACTCTCTCGCTTTCTGTCCCTGTGTTATTTTATCAATGGGAGGTTGCTTTCTTTTTGTAATAGCATATTTTATATAGCTCCAAATGATTTTTTTTTTTTCCGGCAACAAATATTTATTTATTTTTTTTTTAAGAAAGAAAACCTATTGATATCGAACACAACAGCCATCGTGTTGGATGTTGGCTTTTGTTGCAAGATATAGAACCCTAGGTTCTCACACTCAAATTACATTTAACTCGATCAAATACAAATATGCCTTACAGTATGCAAGCTTATATAGAGGGGGTAAAATTGTATAATTGCTAATTCTACTAAACATAAAATTTTCTAGTGGCCACAATTTTATTTCTTTTCAAGTTTCCTACTACTAACAGAAGAAGAATAACTATTAATAGGTCAGCTTTTCCAAGACAGACTAAGAGTGTCGTTAAGACTCGGGCTACATTGATTTGGCTGAATATAAATGTACCAGATTGTTTGAACTGCACTTGTAACTGTTTGGTAATGTCATCCTGGTGCTTGTCTGAATATGAATTCTTTTGTCTGCAGGATTCATCCAACTCTTCACCCAAACAAACAGCCGATAGCTTCACCCAAGAGACTTCTACCCTTTTGCCTTCAGGTTTTCTATTTTATAATGAAAATAACATGTGATACCTGAGCTTTTTTGTGTTCCACTTGATAACCAAAGGTCAGGTTTTCATCCAGGGTGTGAAAGCAGCTCAGGACTGAATGAAAGTGACTCACAAGGACCTTTGTCATTAGTTGATCTCCGCAGGGGTGTAATTCCTGGAGTGGAAAAATGGAAAGAGAAACAGAGATCTTTTAAAGACCAGGTAAATATGTCTACTTGGTACTTTTCTACTCAATACCACTGCTTGGGTATTTGTGCTAGTTAAAATTTGACATCATTTTCTTACTCTGTTTTATTTCAATTTATAGTGGCCTTGGTACAAAAGCTTATGCTGTTTAATTTAGTCTTTAATGGGATGATTTTATCTTATGAAGTGTAATCCTTTCAAAGCTAACTTTTCCTTAGCAAAGATTACTATTTTGCAATTCTTCTTTGTATTTAGTTTCAAGAACTGGAAATGATCATTTCTGACTTTTGTCCATTCTAAAGTCTCACTTGCAGACACAATGCATTGCAATTTCATAAGTAATAAGCTTTTCTTCAGTTCTTTCCGCCAGGTTTGCCATAAAATGAATGTCTTGTTTGGTCAGGTAAAAACCATAGAATTTTCCAATTACTACTAACTTAACTGAAATTTCTTTATCATGCTTTACCAGGGAACTATCTTGAAGTTTTTCAAGAGCTGTGATTGCTCATCTTCGCTAAAACTAGATACTGTTGATGTGGTTCAAGGTATTAAAGTTTGTTCTTCCTTGGGTATCTTGGATTCCCATATATATAGTTTCTATGGTTAAGCTGATACTTCTCCTGATTATGAGTTGAATTGAGGTTCAGAAGCAAACCAAGTTGTGCTGCCAAAGGAGAGACTTCTTGCAGAGGATGGGAGAAATGATTGCACACGGAATTTAAGCCAGAATGTAGAGAGGAAAACATGGAATTACGATATCAATGAGATTGACCCATCTGTTATTGATGAGTTACCTCGAGAAATTCAAGATGAAGTGCGCGCTTGGCTGCGGCCTCACAAGCGGCCTAATATTGTTAAACGAGGTTCTACAATTTCCTATTATTTCTCTCCATCTAAAACATCATGAGGAATGTCCAATGATAGTTGCTGACAGTTTACACATTGGATATAGATTTTACATATCTTGCTTCACTTGATAGATTTGATTATTGAGTCAATCTAGCTGCATGTGTGTATATTATGTTATTTGAGGTTATGGTACTCCCTATCATCTTATAGTCTATTATAAAATGTAAATAAAACAACGACGACATATGATGTAGCTTATATGTAAAGTTGAATGGAAATGTTGATAATGTTGCCTTTGGCATACAAGGATTTTTTATCTTTTATAAGCAATGGGATATTTTTATTTTTTCAAAGATTACATATGCTTGTTGGTCAAGGCTATAGATTCACTGAATACATTAATGTAGCATGTGTGTAGGCCAAAATATCTAAATTGCATCACAGGCAGGTTATTGCCCCAAATTTCTTGGCACGGTCTCTCTAAGAAGCTATCCATGGAGGAATACCTTTGCATGCTCTTAGAAATGGGATACTACTCAACCCATTATTTATCAAGCTGTTAAATACATATTCCTTTATTTCGAGCACTTGAATTCATTTATGATTGTGATCTTTTCGCTCAATTAATATGTTGTAGGTTCTTTGGGTTAAGAGGCAAAAAAAAAGCCATGAAGTTGCCATTGCCTGGCAACAGTGGCTTTTTTAAACGCTAGTTTCACGTCTTAGAGTCAACTTTCTAATTTTCTTATTGATGTTTTGACTCTGATACTAAAATTCAATGACGTACTTTAGATGTATGGAGTCAGCTTGGTAGTTGCAGTGTAGGTGCTCCATTTATGTTGAGTTTAATGAAAGCTTTTGAATTAAAAAAATAAATAAATTAGAACCAATGCTTCACTATTAGAGTAGTAGCAGCAACAGTAATACTATTAGTAGTAAGCTTGTTCAAGGAGACTTGCAAAGGAAAAAGTGCCTGGTTGGATCAAGAAAAGTAATCCGATGCTTAAATTAGTAGAACTCTAGAGAAGGAATTTAAAGATAGATCTCAAGTGAGTATTATCTGGAGCCTTCAAGTATTCAATTATTTGTAGTGCATACTTGGTACCTAGTTATCGAGGCACTTGAGTGCCTAATGGTAGCTTGATTGTGATGGATAGACGACTCGTGTCAGGTGACATGATGCGGTAAAGCTTTGTTAGACTGGCCATTCTTGTCAAGGAATGTGATGGGTAGGTTTTGCTATGTGCATCATTAGTTTGATTTAATTGTAAGAGCGGATGGTAAAGATTGGCCTAAATCTTTGCTCTGCAATAGGCTTCACCCTAAGAATGCCTCAGGTCCAGTAAATAGTAATGTAAGTATTATCATTCTCAAACCTTCCCACCCCTTTCCCCAAAAAAAAAAATAT
This sequence comes from Excoecaria agallocha, assembly GCA_037975025.1. NCBI lineage: Eukaryota > Viridiplantae > Streptophyta > Magnoliopsida > Malpighiales > Euphorbiaceae > Excoecaria > Excoecaria agallocha. The sequence goes on along the minus strand of CM075809.1, from coordinate 65,840,809 downwards.
ATCCAATCAGAACAAGTGGACTGTGATCAAAATTTTATTGACTTGGCCCTTCAAATTTTGATGGAATTCTAGACGTCTAAAGATTCTAAGCTTGGACATTATTTGGATGTGCCTCTTTGCATGCCCAATGGGCTGTCATTATTGAATGATGCTTCATTAAGAGACACATTGATACAAAGCGCCTCGTTTGCCATTCCAGCCATTTGTACTGTGACATGTGGCTATGCTTTTTTGTTAACTGTGCTTGGCTTGTTGGGGAAGTTACTGCTTGCAACTATAAATAGTTGAATCATTTTCACTTTTTTACCTTCTGCAAAAATCTTTCCTCTTTGAATAAAATATAAGACATCCAATTTTAAAAAAATAGTTGCATTTTTTTAATAATTTTAAAAAGTTTAATGATAAAAAAATAATTTTAATCCGAATAATAAAGATTGAAAAAAATACTTTAAGAACTAGCACGACACATAAATTATTTGAAAAAATTCATCCAGATGTCATCGTTTCTATGCAAACAATAGGTTGGATGGTTAAGTTATACAATAATCCATAACCCATATATATATATATATATAATTATAATTATAAAATGTGTTATATAGATTAGATTAGATGGATTTAATGGTTTGGATTAAAAAGGTTGAATGGTTTATACCATATTTGAATAGGCCTAACTTTACCTTTGAAAATGGTGTATAGTAGTAATTTGAGCGGATCTAGCGTAGATCAGGGTTTAGATCTCACTTTCTTATCAGAATATAGGAACAAAAAACCCTGTAGCTAAGCATACCAAACTAAACACCTTAAAAGTAAAAGAGTTAAAATATAGGTACAAGTTACTCGACCTTACAAGTAAAAGAGTTAAAAGATAGGTGCAAGTTACCTGTGGACATAGCTGTTTTGGCTTGTCCATTATCCATGTCAGTGACGGATGGTCCGTGTGAAAACCCCTTAAAGTGGTTTATATGCTTTCAAAATGGTTTAGAGTGTGGATTGAAGTTTCTACTTCACCTATTTCATCAAAAGAATTCATTGGGGATATAGGATTACCCTTAACCTGCTGAATTCGAATGGATGGAGAACGATGACCTGCTTCAAAGTTTTGCATAGCTTTTATGCGGCTCCTTCGCTTAAGTTGTTCATGTACTTTTTCTATCTTTCTAGCCAAAAGAATGGGACAAATTATTATTTTATTGCAAGAAACAAAAGGAGATGTTTTATACTTCCCTCTTAAATAAAAGGCTTTAAATAGAATTTTCTTTTGATCAAGCAAAAATGAGGTTTTGGTGTGAGTCTACACTAATCGCCCAAGCTAAATCTTTTAAAGGACTTGGCTTCTGGACTTGACCTATTCAATTCTAACATATAGAAGCTGATGAAATATATCGAAGGATAATAAAGATGATCCAACTGGCTCGGAGACTCTGTTGGCATTCGTAGATGAGATTGTTGAATGTGTGCTTTTTAAGACTTCATTTCATTTTGCATTTCATGCGTAAGTGTTTATTATACTTATCTTTATTCCTTGTGTAGATTCTAACTTGTTGGCTTTTACAGCTCTCATGGACCCACAAATGAAGAAAGATATTACTGAGCGGGCAAATAAGGCCTATGAGTTTAAAAAGAGAAAAAAATTGACTAAAGGAGGATCATATTGCTTGTCTTGTCAAAAGGAAGGAGGTTGAACTTGAGGGACGAAATGTCCAATGAGGTGGAAAATGTCCCTCCTATAGCAACTATTACTTTAGTCTCTACTTGATCAGATCATCTAGGGGTTGAAGTCCCTACTGAGTGGGTGAACAAACTATGTTAGAGGTGCCATCTACAGAGGCCATTTCACCTTCCTTTAAGATAGGATTTCTTCCTCTTAAAGAGTTATCTTAAAGATTTGGGCAAGGGTATTCTGTCTGGAACTCATATTTGTTGGACTACCTGAGCAGAGGCATTATGTTTGAGAAGGAAATGAATGATATAGGCCTGGTTATCTTGCCGGGTAGAGATCTTGTGAGATCAACCTTGAAGCTTATCAGGTGAGTATTAGTGGATCCACTTATTAGAAAAATTTTCTAAGTATTTTAAGTTTTTACCTCTCTTTTGTGTTGAGCACATCATTTAAAGAGTTATGTGCCTTTATAGTGAGAAATTAGCTTGGAAAGAAAAGCTTACAGCTAAGTCTTGACTTGAGTAAAAGCTGAAGAAAGAGTTGGAGTCTACCAAGGCAAAACATACCTCTCAACTCCATTCTGTTCGCTTGGATCAATGAGCTTCTTCTCAAGTTACTCGGCTCTTTGCTCAGATTAGGAAGCTTCAAAAGAAGGTGAGGTTAGTGCAGTCAATCAATCAAGAACTTTAAGGGAGTTTGGACTTTGTACATCAAACCCATTATAAGGAATTGGTCAATTAGAGGGAGTAGCTAATGGATCAGCTAGGGGACCTCCAAAGTGACCTTATAACTCGCATGTAGCTAGAGTGCATATGGCGCTTTCTTGATCAGGATTACAACTTTATAGAGGACCCGACTAGCTTACTTGACTCTCTGCTAACAGTGAAGACGAGGAGGCTCTTGTTAACTACACCAATCAGCTTAGAGGAAGCGATGAGTAGAATATGATCTCCCTTCTTTTCTTACTCTATAATTTTATTTTGTAATTTTTTCTTATTACATTGTACTCTTATCTTTTTGAAAGCAACAAATTTTTCATTCATTTTTATCTTTTTCTATTATGCTTTTCCATGATTGAGCTTTTGTTGAAAAAGCTTTCTGAATGAAATGCAAGTAAAACAATAATCTGGGAGTGAAAATTTTCAAAGTGTTCGTTCTTTGGACTCATAAAATCCTTTCTAACTTAGAATAATTTCTACTTAAAATGTCAAGATTAAAATGCGTTATATCTAATCGGAATCAAGATATAGTTACTATTTGAACTTGGGATGATAACCGACATAAATGCTAAGGCGTGTATGTTCATTTATCATTTTGATCGGAATACAAGATTTAAATCAATTCATCAGAGTTAAAGAGCATTTAATCTAACTAGAGTTAGGATGTGATTGTAAGTTTAACTTTGGAGATAAATAAAATTGCAAAGTATAAAACATCAATCATTGAGATTGGAATTGAATTTGTCGATAGGAAATAACGTCGATTGGACATGTATGCATCAATAGATAATAATGGATTACATCAATCACTTGGATTGGGATATTATATCATGTACTTTTTAATCATTTATACATTTCAAGATCAGGGAATGTTCGATCCATCTATAGCTCTAAACTCATAAGTACTTTTGTTTAAGACCCTAGAATCCCAATTGGGCATGAGCTTTCCAACTCCAGCATTATATGAGCCAATATCTATTTTCTTCAAGACTAAGTCTCCAATATTAAAGGTTTTCAACCTTAACATATTGTGATACTTGGCAACTCTTTGCTTATAAGCAACATTCTTCGCGGAAGCATCTTCTTTTTTCTCTTCAATCAGGTTCAAATCTTGTCTCATTTCTTGCTCATTATTCTGATTAGAGAAGAAAGTTAACTAATAAGAAGGATTTCCTATTTCCACCAATATCATTGCTTTCGATCTGTAGACTAGGTAAAATGGAGTTTAAAGCATTCTAACTCTAGGAGAAATTTTGTAAGACCATAAAATACTTTGCAGCTATTCAGTCCAATTACCTTTTGCTTCTCCCAGCCTTTTTTGACCTGTTTAGGATTGTTCGATTGGAAAATTTAGTCATACCATTGCTTTACGAGTGAGTCACTGAGGTGAATCTAAGGTTGATTTTCTAATCAAAATAGAAGGATCTGAAAGTTAAGCTACCAAATTGCTTGCCATTGTTTATGAGAAAGACTTTCGGCAACCTATACTTGTAGATGATCTCTTTCCAAGCAAAGTTTTTTATTCTTTCAACTGTAATTGTTGCCACAGGCTCGGTCTTTACCCATTTGGAGAAATGATCCACAACTATGATAAGAAATTTCATTTGTCATTTGCCTTATGGGAAAGGACCTATAATATCAAGGCCCTATAATATCAAGGCCCCATTGAGCAAATGGCCAGGATATTCCAATCGGACATTGCTTAACTGCTGGTTATCTTATGATTCTTCCATGGACTTGGTATTATCGGTACTGCTTGACCTTGTCTTAAGCATCTTTAAAAATACTTGGCTAGAAATAACCAGTGTGCAACACTTTTCTTATGATTGCTCTACTGGCTTCATGAGCTCTACATATTCCATTATGGATTTTGCTGATGATGTAATCTCTATCTTCCCTTGATACACATTTGAGCTCGGGATGGCTAAATGCCTTTTTGTATAATTTGTAGTGAATTATGGAATACCTGAGTATTTATTGGTGATCTTTCTCGCTTCTGCTCTGCCCTCAAATAACTCATCCGATCGAAGGTATTGGATGATTGGGGTCATCCATGTCTTTTATTCTTGATTGATCTCTATTACTTTTGGCTTTTCAAGGGAAGATTGAAATCGTTCTTCTATTATTATGCTTTTTTCTATCACTTGCTGGCCCGAGACTGCCAATTTGGAAAGTCGATCAAATATTATTGTATCTTTTCTTGGTGCCTTCTCTCGACTCCAAGTTTTTCCTTCATCTTCTAACTCTTTGAGAGCTATCTTGACTTTCTCCAAATGTCTTTTCATGGCTTGCTCCTTTGCTTCAAAATTCCCAAGCACTTGGTTACTAGTTGTGAGTCACTTTTCACTTTGAGGCTTTCTAGTCAGATGGACTTGACCAACCTCAAACCTTGCAAAAGTGCCTCATATTTGGCTATGTTGTTGAGTGCTTTGAAGCTTAACTTTATGGCATATTTAACTATCATGCCTAAAGGGCCATTGATCATAATTACTGCTTTTTCTCTATGCTTATTCGATGCTCCAGCAATAATAATTTTTTAGGAAGTTTTTTTTGGGCAGCTTGATCTTTTCTCCTCTAGTGAATTCTACTACAAAGTCCACCAAGGCTTGTGCCTTAATTACATTTTTAGGCTCATACCTCACTTGAAAAGATTGCAGCTTGATCGGCCTTCCTACCATATTCCCTTCCAAATAAGGTGTTTAGAGGATTTTCCTAAATGGCTGGTCTGATCGGACGACTACGGTGTCAGCTTTGAAGTATTGCTTTAACTTTCTGGTGTATATCATTAATGCAATGATTAGTTAATTGATTGGACTCTTTCTCAGTTCTAGCCCTCTCAGCACCTGGCTGATATAATAAATAGGTAACGGTTGAGTTCCTTCTTCTCTACCCAAGATAGTTGATATTGCATTCCTAGAGGTAGACTAATAGAGAAAGAGCTTTTCCTCTAGAATCGATCAACTCAACAAAGAAGGTTTAGACAAAAGTTGTTTCATTTCTTCAAAAGCTTATTGGCAATCTTCTCCCCAAGTAAAGACATCATTTTTCCTCAATTTTTTTAAGAAAGACATGCACTCTTGGATGAGGAGGAAATTAATTTACCCAACATTGTGATTCTGCCATCTAGTCATTGGATGTCTTTCACATTGGTTGGGGTTGCATATCTATTATTACCTTGATCTTTTTGGGGTTGGCTTTTATCCCTCTTTAAGACACCATGAAGCCCAAGAATTTTCCAAATGGAACTCCAAATGTGCACTTCTTAAGGTTTAATTTCATCTTAAATTTATTGAGAGTGATAAACACCTTGATCAGATTAGTTGGGTGTTTTTGATTCTTATTTTTCACAATCATGTCACCGATATACACTTCTAAGTTCTTACTAATATGCTTCTTGAAAATTTTATTCATTAGACACTGATATATTGTTCTTGCATTCTTCAACTTGAACGACATGACCTTGTAACAAAAGGTGATATTATCTATAATGAAGCTAGCTTTCTCCTGATCCAACAGCCAAATTGGTATTTGGTGATATCCTGTATAAACATCTAGTAAGGAGGATATAACATGGCAAGCAGTGGCATCTATAAGTTGATCTACACTTGGAAGTGGATTGCTGTCTTTTGGGAAAGGCTTACTGAGGTCAGCAAAGTCCACACACATTCTCAGCTTCCTATTCTTTTTTTTTTCACCACTACCATATTAGCAAGCCGTTCGGGGTAATGAACTTCCCTAATGGTTTCAACTTTCAACAAGCAATCAACCTCTTCAAAAATGAATTTTTTCTGATCGAGGCCATGCCTCATCAGTTTTTGCTTGATAGGTGGGTGGTTTGGATTGATATTCAAATTGTAAGTAATCACCTTCGGGTATATGCTCGGAATGTCTTCTAGACTCCAAGCAAAAGAGGCTTGATTAATCATCAGTATTTGCATTACTTTTTTCCCCACCTCCTCGATCATGCCTGATCCGATTTGCACTTCTCTCCCCTTGGATAATCCTCCGATTATAATGTCACCTTTGGGGTTCATTTTGTGCCAATCAACCTCTTCTTTCTTTTCTAATTCAGGCCATACTAAATAAATCTACTTATCCTCTTTCAACATGGCAATGTAAGCTTCTCTTGAGATCTTTTGGTTTCCTCTCAAGAATGCCACTCCATTTTTTATAGGAATTTTTCATTACCTTGTATCTCATACTAGTACCAATTTCACTTTGAAATAATAGGGGTCTTTTAAAAATTGCATTATACGTAAAATGCATGTCTATGGGCATAAATGTGGTTTTGCACATGTACGTCACTGCTTCATCTCCAACTCTACAAAAAGCTCTATGATCAGGCCATTAGGACATTAACATTGCCAAGTCTGACTAGTGGGATGATAATAGGCTTTATCTCTTCAATCAGTAGGTTCATTTCTCTATAGGCTTCCAAGGTGAGCACGTTCATCGCACTTTCATTATTTACTAAGTTTCTTTTGAAAAGGAAGTTATTAATTACAGCTTGAACTACTAGGGCATCTTTATAAGGGAACTTCAAGTCACCAGCATCTTGAGGGGAGATAGAAATTGGCATTAGCTTCTTGAATTTTGCTAAGAAGTACACACCTTTCCTCTTCTTTCTCTTTAAAAAATCGTCTTATAGGATGAGGCTTATGTAATCATGGTGATAATCCGTAGCCTCCCTTTGTTGACTAGCATTTTTAGGTTTCCTTCTTTCCTCACCCTCATCAAAATCTAATTGATCTTTTCTTTGAGGCGATGGTTTACACGAATCTTTCGGCATTGGTCCTATAAATCTTTTTAGAGATCCTTTTTGAATGAATCTATCAATCTCTTCTTTCAAGGTGTTGCAATCATTAGTATTCAACATCCCTATGAAATTCACAATACTTACTTTTATCTTTCCTGCTATATCTCCAGTCGGACATTTTCTTTAGCAAATTCATTTTATTATACTTTTATTTGATCCATATCAAGACTTTAGCGACATAAGAAATGAGCAAAGTATAGGTTTTGGCTGGATTATTAACATGGCAATTAGACCTAGTGTGTTCAATTTCTTTCTTCCTTGTGAATTCGAAGTACTAGCTCATTCAAGGCTTCTCACTCTCAAATCCCCCATTTAAAAGGCTGCATCCTGTCTGCCATAGTGTACATCCCTTCGAATTTAGCTCTTAAGGCAGCATCTAGCTGGTTGTATTGATTGGCTTTGTCCATTAGATCATTAAAATCTATCAGTGGCTAGGTCATGATAGATTCAGATAACTAGACAATTATTATGATTTATGCTAGGGCATTTGTTACTACATATGGATGCAAATTTCTAATTTTAGATGCTAGGCTCTAAAATCTATCAATGTAGCTTCTTAGAGTTTCATTTAGTCCTTGTATTAAGTTGCACAGATCATTAACAATTTTAGGAGTTTGAATATGTACAATAAACCTCATTGTAAACAAATATCCGAGCTGCCTAAAGCAATGGATTGATTTTGGAGGAAGATCATAAAACTAGTCCAATGTATCTCTTGCTAATGTTATGGAAAATGCTCGATAAAAAATTTAATCATCAAAATAATATATTTGTATTCAGTAAGATATTTAGAAATATGACATTTGGGATTAGTTTTACCGGTGTACCTGGCCAGTTTAATCTCCTTAAATTCGTTCGGCAGCTCAGCTTTTTGGATCTCCTGGTTGAACAACAAGACAATATTGCCATCGAATATTGGCTTTTTTAATGTCCAATATTGAATACTTTGATTTTTTATAGGAAACACTTGTCATTCTAATCATTTACAAGGTCATCAACTTCCTTTTTAGCCTTTTTAGTCAATCTTCTCTTAGTAGTGCACTTGTACCCTAAGTCATCTCCTAGGTTGGCGAAGGGTGAAGGGGATTGCCTTGGAGTATAAGTTGGATCATTATTAGAGGTATAGTTTTTGCCTGATAATGATACCTTCTCCTTACCCTTGCACTTTAATCCACCTCACACACCTCGAATTGTGCGCCAGACTTATTTTTAGCATTTTGCTCCCGGATTACTATCCCTTTATTTTTTTGTTTATGTGCATATTTTTTTTTCACTTTTGCCTTTTGATTCCCTCATTAAGATTTGAGGTCATTTGCCTTTCACGACAAATTGCATGATGCTTCTGCGAAAATCTCTAAGCATTGTTTTTAAATCCTTTACAGTTTTAGGAGTAGAATCTGATTGGGCTATAAGCTTCTTATTGAATGCACTTAAGAGGTTTTCACAAACAGGGACCTAAAAAGGATTTTATCTTTATCATTCCTTTTTGTAGTAGACCTATATCTTCTATGACCATTGTTTGAATGATCATTAGTCTTGGATCTAGAGTGTCTTGATCATTCTTGTGAATCTCCCATCGCTTTTAACAAAAGTACTAAATGATTTTACAAGAAGTATCTAAAATGAGAGAAAGGAGATATGATCAGATACGCCTGCTTAAGGAGATGTGTAAAAGAAAGAGTGCTGGTTTGGCCAAGATAAGCACTTTGATACATAAATCAATAAGACTCTTAGGGAGAGAATTTAAAAAGAGCAGGTCTTAAGTGAGCATTACCTTTATAGTGCATACTTAGTACCCAGTTATCGAGACACTTCAGTGCCCAATGACAACTTGACATAGTGGGTATACTGAATGTGATGGGCAGACTGTAACACCCTTATCGGCTACATAGTTGTAAACACTATATCCTGTATCATTAAGCAAGCTTGCCAGGTTTAATGTTTGAAATATATATTTTCTCTTTTTTTTTTTAACTTCAAACATAAATTTGACATATAAACTATACTATTAACACTTTACTCTATACTTAAGAGTATTTTTATACAATACAATATTTACATCTATTAATTATCTATACATCACATCCTTGTCAAAGTAAATAAAAAAATCTTGTAATCAAAATGCATTCAACAGTAGACTATACTTTCAATCTCTCTCTTGTGTTGGCCATCCTGCTGCAGATATCATCCAAGGGAAAAATCCTTACTTGCAACCTACACGGATGAAACACCCGTACCAAGCTATAAAGCTTAGTGGGGAACAAAAACATGTGGATGACCCCTTTTAAAGGTCATCAAGATGGAAACCCATATATACACATCTTAAAGCAAATAAACCAATCATTATAAACAATATTCACTATAATCTCCCAATGCTATATTCTCTTATGCTATTCTTATAACCAATAACAACACCTATTGATATTTCCTTTGCTTATCAATTTCATACTTTTATCAATATTTATTCAATACTTGAATCCTATACATCAAGCTTACTTTTTGGATTTCTATATGTTACTCTTGACCAATTACTTTGAATTATTATTTGTCAAACATTGATGATTGTATTATTCATATATCAATATCAACTGGCAAACATTTATTTAACTAAGTCATATTTCTATAACTTATTTACAAGTATTTATATATATATATATACTTTATCTATACTTTATGAGTTCCCACAATTTGATCTTAGTGATCACTTTGATATACTTAACTATCTTAGAAACATGTTACTGTATTTAAATAACTTCTATCCCCTATACATATGTATAATATTTTCCATGTATGAGATGCATTCTCATTCGTTTGAATACTTACTATTATTATTAAACTATTATATCTTTATCTTGTATCTTTTTCAACTTTTAAAGCATTTCGATATTACCATTTCTTTATCAGCAATCACACTCAGCACACTTTATATATATACATTTATTTAACATATAATCAATGGATTAGAAAATCCTGACAAATCTAACAATCTCACGTAGTAAACAATAAAAGCATTTGAAAAGTTTAACAGTTAACTTAGCATGCTTGTATTGTATACCGACTGAGAATTCTTCATGCATTTAACTCATTTAAGCAATTTCAATTATTTGGAACCAACTATAAATAACATACATATCATTTGTTACTTGGTAACCTCTATTTATTTAAACTTATGAAACAATACAAGCAAATCATGTCAGACATGTAATCAAGCAATATTCTTATCTCTTATATGATGCTTGCTTTGTACTTTATACTTTAATGTCTGTATAATACTTATAGTTTAGCCTGCCTAAGTTCTATCAGTGGATAACGGGAACTATCGATACATTTCGGTATCAAAATGGGGGATATCCGAAGATATCGGATCTATAGACCTAAACGGGGCCAAATTATACTTTAGACCGGTCAAGCAGACCCAAACGGGGTCGCCTAACAACCCAAACGGGGCTGTTTATGATCCAAATGGGATCAAACATACTTTAGACCCAATTGGACCAAACTATGGCAGCTGCAATTTTCCCTATAGGCGCCTATCTATCCACATCTGAAACTCTATTGCAGGCAGAATTATATTCATGTTCCATTCACATATTAAGACTGTATTCAGAGTATATTATTTGTACATATACAAAGTCCTGTAAAACTGTGAGTTCTCTGGTGCATAAACAGATATATGCACATTTTATATGCCAAGTTATACAATTAGCTCATCCAAATCGTGTGACTATAAATTTGCATCATGACATATAGGCATGACATATAATCATCATATCATATACTTGATCATGTTCTCATTAAGCATCTCACATGTTCATAGTCATGCTAAACATCTTCTATCTCATAGGGCAAATACATGCTCATACACTCATATACATAATCATAAATGTACATACTTGTAGGTACATTCGCATATAGTAGGCTTATTCTTATTAGCATATTTACCAATATATATATGCATTTATCATCATTCAGATCATGTGCACGTTCATGTCATAGGATTACATATGTATACATCAATTTGGCTTATGACAATCATGTACAAGTCTAATTACATGTATAGGTTAGATATTTCATCACTAATCTTTATTTATATACACAAACGAATGTATATGTATGCCTATAAATCTTTCATTGATAGTTATATTACATGCCCTATCCAATTTATTTTACTATCACATAAACAACTATTTGTCTCAATTAATTAAAAATCATAATATCAAGTGTAGCAAAAATCTGCACAGGGAAGCATTCTGGACTCGACTTGTGAGCCACATTTGGAATGGAAGATGTCATTTTTAGTCAAAATGATCTTTTACAATCTTATCCCTCTATGTGTCTAGTTTCCAGATCATCAAGATTCATCTTAATATCTGACCTATAGCTCGAGTTATTCGAGAAATACTATAGGCTGTTTTTAAAACCAAAACAGTGTGGACTGCCACTTAGAAAAATTCATAACGTAAACTTTAGAAGGATTTAGACCAACATTTCTTCATCAAAGTTATAGTTTCATGTCTCTAATTTTACCAGAATTTTATTTTGTAACATTTCAACATCTCTACAAAAAGTTATGCCCATTATTGTAAATTCTGTTTCTGTGAATAGTTTAGGGAACTAGTCCAGATTCAACCCTAAATTCCATATACTTAGAGGCATATTTAAGTTTAGGTTTCTTCATATGAAATATAGGTATGGAAGTCTATTTTTCAATGCAATAAGAATCACTCAATTTTCTATTTTGTAGCTCAACTTATGAGCAAAATAATCCAGATAGAGCAATCAGTCGTGAAGAAGTGTTCGACTTGTGAAGAGATTCATGAGTGAAGCAAAAAGACCAAAATTCACGTCTCGTGAAGGGGTTCACGAGTGGAGAAGAAAGATACATATCACGACTCGTGAAGAGGCTCACGAGTCAGACAATAGTTCACGACTCATGAAGAGCTTCACGACTCGGCAATAACGTATTCTGTTCTTCAACCTCACTTTGATAAAATCCAGCAAAATATAACCTTAATTTTCTGTCAATCATAACAAATTCCAGCAATTAATTCCACATGCAATATGAACAGCCCTAATTCCCATACTTACTTCATATCAATTGTGCCATTAGGAGTCTATTTTGCATAGAAATTACCTTTACATAATTCTAATAATTGTACACAAAGCTATCACCATTTAATCACAAGCTGTTCCAAGGCCTATTTTTACAGTTCACATGATTTTTCTTTAAATCATAGAAAATGGTTAGAGGCAGAATCAAGGCCTGGTCCCTTCTACAATTCTGTAGGTTTATGTCTCATTTAACTATAGAATTTTGAATTGATTCATTTTGAGGTCTCTAACTCAAATTATATAATTTCACTTATGTACATATCTATGCCATACTATAGATTAATTTATTAAGTTAAATTAATCTAAAAACCCTTAGTTCCTACTTTATGGATATTATAATTATCCATTAACATGCTCATCCTATTAATCTTTTTGATTGAGAACTTGTTAATTGAGTCCTTAAGTGATTAACAATGTATTTGCAATTGTTCCTTCATATTATACATATTCATTCTCTACTGTTCACTGTCCAATTTTGCATAATATTTTTCACATGGTAAACGACATTTTTCAGGGAACTTTTCTCTTAACATTTGATACTTACGATCTTATCTATATGCTATAAAAATATCAAGTCATTTTGATGAATATCCCAGGAGTTATAACATAATAAACACCTACTGCTCCAATAACCCGCCAAATGCAAAAGGGCTACTGTTTTGGGCATTTTTGAGGACCCTAGAGGCAAAATTTCATTATTTTTATTTCTATAATATTTGTAGGTACAGAAGTCCCGGTTCTATCCCAACTAGAATCATCAAATTCTGAGTTCAAAAACTCCACTTATGATCAAAATAGTCATTGGAGGTCAATCCGAATTTCTGGACAGCACTTTCACATTAATGTCTAATATCTTATTTCAAGTCAATATACTTATAAAATCAATAATCAACACAATATTAATGCATGCAAGAAATAATAGTTCCCAAACCTGGACATGCAACTCAAATCTTCTTCAACATTTTCCTTTTTCTCTCTCTATCTTCTTCTTTCAAGATCCTAATTTTCTCCTTCTTTTCCTTTCACAACAATTTCATCCATTAACACAAACTTCCAGCATTTAATTCAATCTATTAGCAACCAAAACAAGAAGATGAAGAAGAAGAAGAGATGAATTACTAATTAATAAGCTTACCTTATTGTTACACACTAATTTGTTTTAATTTAATTCAACATGAATGCATTTCTCTTCAAGGATTTCTTAGATATGCTTAACAATGAATGAAAGAGTGAGAAGAGAGAAAATTTCTGAAATTTCTCTCAAGAATGCCATCCCTCACTCCCAAAGACTCTCTTTCTAACATTTAAAATGACTATATATAGTGGGAAGGGAAAATTCCCTTGGAGTCCTTCAACAATTTGCATGTCCCACTTTTTCCTATACAATTTTTGCATGTTACTAATTGTGCTTTCACCTTTTTACTTTTCTTAAATCAACCCCCCCACATTCTATCTCTTTTTAAAATTAATCCCACTTAATCATTATTTAAACATTGGCCTCTAAATTTATATCCCTTTTTTTATTTAGCCCTCAAACTATATATTATCACTTGACTATTGCATCCTCTATCACAGGCAGTTTTCTAAATTCAACTTGTATGTAATTTTTGACCTTCTAAAAGCTATTTTTAGCAAATGTTATCTTCTACAAACTTGTTGAACTATGCTTCTAGTTTCTAAAACATCAAGAATCATCTCAAAATCATTTATATATTTTCAGATATTCACTTAACACTGAGGTCTGCTCCTAGTGACTAGGCAGCAGACTGATCCGAATTTTATGTTTAAATATAGCCTAGTTAAAAACAAATTTGAAACTTGGTTTCTTCATATGAAATTTATATATAGATGTCTAGTTTCAAACCCAATTAGAATCATATAATTTGGTGCTCTATAACTCAAGATATAGCCAGAAGAGTACCGAAAGGTCAAGCAAAACGTAATAATCCATCCAATAATGTTTAATTAGAATTTGCTAATTTGAAATTGCTCTTGAATTCTTCTAGGGCCTATTTTGAGTCCTTACACAGACGGCTCGTGTCAAGTAACATAATGGGGTTAAACTCTGTTAGGTTAGCAAGTCTTGTCAAGGGATGTGATGTGTAGGTCCTGCAAATCAATCCAATCGGCTTGTAATAAAGGAGGGTGAAGATGGGCCTAAATCTTTGCTCAGTAATGGGTTTTAGCCTAAGAATGCCTTAAGCCTAGTAAATGTGTCCTTGTGCGCAAATTAGTTTGATAATTTTTTTATAGATAACATATGAACTAAGCTTTCTGCTAAAAGCTAGATTACTATCATCAATCACTATTTTTGTGAAAAAAGTTCTAAGATATTTTTCCATTAAATTCATTAATTTTTTTCATATTGTGTATTTAAAATTTTATAATTTTATTCGCACCTTATATATATGTAAATTTCATATTATTAATGAAAGTTAATTCCATTTTGGTATAATTCCTCTCTTGTATCTAGTTTTTAAAGTCATTTTGGATCCATTTTTTTCGGTTTTAAATTTTTTATTTTCATTTTTTGGATGATTATCGGGTCAATTCACTTTTTCTTTTGCATCGGGTCTCCACAATTATAACTAAAAATCAGATAAAAAAATCAAATGAATCGGGCGAAAGCACTTTGATATATTTGGTTTGATTTAATCCATTTGGTTTTAAAATAGAAAATTAGTTATATCGATTCAATTTTTAATATCAAAAAATCATTAAAATTGAGAGCTAATCCAAAAATAAATTAGCAAAATAAAGTCATTTTGTAGCCGTTTATATATTTATTTATATAAAGATTCTTAGCCATATTATTTTCTTTCTTTTTGTGTTTGTTTGTGTGCTGATTAGGTCTCAAATTAGTCTTATAGATAGATCTGATTGGGTTTTGAATATGTTGTTAAAAAAACTCACTTAACATTAAGAGCTATTGCTCTCATGGCAAACCCTGATAACCTACGAGGATGACGCTAGAGCTAATAGGTCGACAATGACATAGATAAAGTGATAGATGAGGGAGATGAGCAATAAAAAAGAGAAAAGAGGGTCAAGATGTTAGGAATTTGACATTTTGGTAATATATATATTATTAAATTATAATTTATAAATAAATACGATAAAAAATAAAGGGTGGGGTTTGGTTTTAAGTATGTTAGAGCATTTTTTTTATTTTAGGTCTATCCTAATCATAAATTTTCCGTATCATTTTGGTTTGAATCATTTGGGCTAATTTTTTAGGCTCGATTCATTATTTTTAGATGGATTTAGATCGTATTAAAAATTGCCAGATCTATTTGTTGCTAACCATCTATCGTTATTTATTTTAATACTTGATGCTTTTTCTGCACATCAATATGCATGTGATAATCCTTATAAATGTGATTGCTTTCATGCTTTGGTTTCAGCAAGAAAAAAACAGCACCAAAGGCTATATAAGAACTCTAAATCTCTAATTTTCATGGCAACATATAAACAACTGTGATATGCTATATTTTAGCTTTTATAATTATACTCACACAACACACGAGCAAATTTCAAATGGGTTTTAAATACATGTGTCTTGAATTCATACAATGAATAATTCACATTGTTCAATTGGTGTGTTTATACAGCCAAATGGTGCATATTGCTTAATGAATGAGTGTATGATACATGAAATCTCATCCCAAATTTCTAGTTATTTTCTAAAATAAATGTCATACACTATCAAACTCTTTGATTTTCCAACACATTTTTCTTCAATTTCTCCTAAAAATGATGGTTTTAAACTTTTTGTTTAGTGTGCTTGCTAGATTTGAGATCGGGTTGAACAAGTTTGGGTTATTTTGGGTCAATTTTTTCGATTTTAGATTGTTATTTTCAAATTGGTCACTTCTCTTTTTTGGGCAAATTCAGGTCAGTTCTCTGATTATAGTTACGACTAGAGGTGAGTATGGACCGGTTAATTAATCCATAAACAAAAAAATTAACCACTTCATTAATATCAATTTTTAAAAATTACTAACCATTAATCAGTCCGTTATATTCGGTTAATCAATCCATCGGTTTCAATTTTTTTGTTTGATTAATCAATGTTTTTCAGTTAACCATTAAATTTATAACATAAAGTTATAAAAGAAATTAGACAAATTTCAATTCAATTTCAAATGTACAAATTAATTTAATATAAAAATTACGAAACAAATATAATTTACTAGCTCAAATTTATATTTTATAAATTAAAAGCTAATATTATAAAATAGATTTGATATTTGATATGCTTGATTCTAAATCAAATAAAATTTTGGATAATATTAAATGTTATAGCATAAATTCTAAAATATAAGAAAATATAATTAAATGTTATTAATTAAAATATAAAAATCAATAAGAAAATAACATGTATAAAAGTTAATCGAATACTATAAATAAATATTACTATATAAATAAAGAGAGTGATATAATATAAATTTAGTTTAAAATATTATATAAATTTTATAGGAAAATATAAAAAATTAAGGTATAAAAATAAAAATATAATTTAAATATATTTTAAAGTATTATTTTATGTAAATTTTAGAGAGAAATAGAAAAAAATTGAAGATATATATATATATAAGTTAATCGTAGACTAACGGTTAACCGATATTTAAAATCCTAAACCGTAACTATTAACCAAAAATGTAAAAATTAAAAATTATAACCGAGTCCATCGGATCGGTTAACCATAAAAATTGGTATGGTTTTAGATCGATTTTGTGGTTAATCATATTTTTGATTTTTTTGCTCACCCCTAGTTACGACTAAGTAAAATCATGCCAAAAATTAAATCAAACTATCATTTAATCAATTCAATTTTAAAATAGAAATTGGGTTAAATTAATTCGATTTTCAGTATTTAAAAACTATTAAAATCGAATCGACCGAACTATTATTAAAATTATGTCATCTTTTACCCTTCTATATATTTATTTATGTAAAAATCTTTAACCTTATTCTTTTCTTTCTCTTTATTTCTACTTGTATACTATATTTTCCTCTCAATCGATGGAGATGAACAATAAATTAAATGAAATTTTGGAATGGTAATTAAAATAGAAAATTTTACTAGGGAAAGGAGGTGGACACCTCTCTTTTAGGTTTGAGATGCAATGATTTGATGAGAAAAATATAACGCTCAGCAACGATAATGATTTAAGATGGTGAATGAGATATAAGTACAACAATGGTGGATTAGGACATAAATCAAAGAAAGATTGAGAAAGGGAAAATGCAAATAATACAAATCGTTAAATACAGTAATATTGTCTGCCACTCAATTATTATTTTCTGTTTCACTTTTATGTTGCTTTTCCTTTTGCATTTTGCTACTTAAAACTTAAACAATCAGATATTTCTTTTTTCTTTCAATCAAATCTAATTTTTGTATAAAAAAATTGGGATGAGATATTAATAAAATGGTATATATCACTACAAGAAAATTGCAATTTAGCAATGGAAATTAGCAACGGAAAATGTCAATTTTCCGTTGCTAATCAAAAATAGCAACGGAAATAAGCAACGGAAATTTCGGTTGCTAATTTGGCGGTTGGTATTTTTAGCAACGAAAAGTTTATTCCGTTGCTAATTTAGCAACGGAAAGTTTATTCCGTTGCTAATTTAGCAACGAAAATTAAATTCCGTTGCTAAATCTAACCACTAACATGTGGTAAATTGGTCAAAATTAGCAACCAAATTCAAATTTCGTTGCTAAATTTAGCAACCAAATTCAAATTCCGTTGCTAATTTAGCAACGGATATTATTTTTTCGTTGCTAAATTTAGCAACCGAAGTTGAATTCCGTTGCTAAATTCAGCAACTAGTATAAAAAATTTGTGACGCTTTTTTCGTCGCTATTCCATCACTACTATTATTACTAATAATTAATCTCACAAAATACATAAAATATTGAAACTTAAATAAACAATCTAAGGAATTAAATAAGTAATTTTATTTATCTAGGTCTTAATCTAAAAAAAACCTCAATTAAGTGTGTGTGTAAACATATATTTTTATGCATCTTCAATACTCTTGAGACCTAATATAAGTGAAAAGCATAGTAAATTATTCTTAAATTTACAAACAAGCAATGGGTTATTATTATAAGTATGTGGAGAAATGTCATGATAGTTTACCAAATTTAGACAGAAATGCAATAGTATCCCAACCAGAAAATAGACTGAAGAGCACATTGTTGCTTTGATTCTTTTTAATCAAATTTAATAAAATATTAGAATTCATCTGTGTTTACAAGCTTGAGTAGCATTTAAAAGTGCATAGCAGGAGATTAATGCTGAGATGGTTGATATACCTAGAGGGATTCCAACGTACAGCTCCCCTTCAACATTCAAGGGTTTAACAATTGCCTCTTGTAGGATGTCCTAAAATTTCTTACCGGAGGCATGCTGTTTCATATAAGCACATTATTAGAATAGCTAATAAGAAAGACTCCTTCAAGAAGCATCGCCAAGTTATTTGTTCATTCCTATCCAAAAGAAAATAAGAAAACAACACTCTGACCATAGCAGGTATAACCATGAAGCACATTACCCCTATGGCAAACTTTTGTGACTAGAAGGATGAGGCGGGTAGAAAAATTAGCCATTTTCAGTAAGCCAGGAAATCAATATTTATTTCTATCCAATTTTATCTTATGTATCCCCAAATCATCTTCATTCTTCTAGCATTTTACCAAAGGGATAAATTTGGCAAACCAGTGGTCTTTTGAAAACAATAATAGCTGTAAAAAGAATGAACAGATATGAATCCTAGCCAAAAACATTGGCACAGATATGAATCCTCGCCAAAATTGCATTTGACCTTAAAAATCCAACAATTCCAATACTTAAGCATGGCATAGTACCTCAATTATTCCACCACAGAGCCAACCAAAAGATAGATAGTGGTACAACTGCTCCCGACCAGGCTCTGTCTCAGGAGAAGACATACAAATCTGATTGAGACATTCATCTCGGTCACAGAATAGCAAAGGATTTTCTTCTCTAAGGTTGGCCAACGTATTGTGCAAACCAGATGTATGGTTAAGCACATGATAGACCTAGCAGGTAACAACAAATTAGCAAAATAGAATAGTTGTTATAAGCTCAGCTTTTAGGACAAAACTCCATACCTTAATGGTTTATTTTCCATTTTTTCCAAATTCTTTCCATATATTAGCAACATTTTCATCAATCTTGAGTTTTCTACAAGAAAAAATACAGTAATTTGATATAGAGCTTTCAAACGCTAAAAAAAAGAAAGAAATGGATATAGCTTTCTCAATCATGTCACCTCCTTCCACTTGTTTGCCGTGGCTATATATTCTTTGAATATTAAAAATTGACACGTATTCCTGTAGCAATTTTATAGCACATTCCCAGTATATAAATATAACCTTTCCATAAAATTGATGCCTTGTGTTAAATTCTACTGAAGAATATAAATTTGATCCTGATGTTCATATGTGAAGCTCAGCTAAGAACCAATTTTATGATCACTTACATCAATCAGCCAATATAAAAGCAATATTGAAGCAATAGTAAGTTACTATTACTAAAAAATAATATCACCAGCCAATCATCCCAGCTTCAGCTAGCATAATTTACACCTCAAATGGTTTACAATAAGCCAAAATAGAAATTTTAGATTGAGCAAGATACCTGATAGACTGGTTCAAATTCACCTATTCTAAGAAGATTATCAGGATGCACTCTCTTGGACTTCCTTGGCCAAACTGTCAAGGTTACTTCTAGTTGAATCACATTTTTTATTGATATATAAATTTACCTTAAAACCTTTAACCATTGTTACTAATTATAGCATAATTAATATTAGTAGTAGTCGAAGAATGCAAGAACAGAATAACCGATGGCTATGACTTGCAATGAAAAAAAGTTAGCAAAACAAGCAACCTCCTCATTCAAATGCAAGACATACAACCCCTAAAAGATTGGCTTCCCATTGAACAAGCAATACATAAATGTAAACTACAAAAAGCAATCTCATACCAGTATTAAATCAGCAGCCGGTAAAAAATCAACTTGATGGGTTACAAAAACAACAGTCTTGCTTGCCAGTGCTGTCATAATATAATTTGTAGGAGATTAGATATTTCAGAAGAATAAGTTTTTATAAGTATCAAATAAAATATAAAATAAGAAAAATAAAATAAAAGTCATCCCTAGAAGAGTAAATTTAAAATATAAAGACGATATTTAATGCTTCAACTGTTTTCAGATCTCAATGTACAATTACAATGAGGAATGAATCTTTGTAAGAACTGGAATGATATAAAGGTAAGAGAATACTATCACAAATTTGGCCAGATCTGGTAACCAAAACTCATTTGAAATTAATTGAGCGAATTTTGATTACTAGGCCTTAAAATATCTTTTTATTTGCACATATTAACAGATCAGCAGGCAAAATATATTAAACCACCACAATGGGAGAAAAGAGAAATAACGTGTGATGCTACTGTCAGATTTAGAGCAATCCCTCCAGCTTTCAAACTCATCAAGAAAATCCTGCAGTCTGGATCCTCTATAAATTTCTTGATAGCAGCATCTCTTGCAAGCAAAGTCATGCTTCCCACCAATTGAACACAATTTACACCAGACTGAAATGTTTCCACATGATGGTATTCTTTTTGGAAAATAAAAGTTATAACTAGAAGATTTATTAATAAAAGAACCTACTGTACCTTACAGAGAGAATAGTTTATAAGATCAAAGAATGAGGTGAATTGGTTGAAAACAATCCCTTTTGCGGAACCATCCCTCTCAACCATAAATCTAATTTCTTCCCTCTGTAGCCACACAAAAAAGAAATGCCCATAAAAATTTTTTAATCAATGACCAAGTTATTCCATCACAAGAATATTTTCCTTTAAGAGGATGTGGGAGGACATACAATGTAAATAGGAACCATAACATCAAGCAACGCTGAATTGGAAAAGTTTATGAAATACAAAAGCAATGCTCTTAATTCATTTACAGTTTATTCCATATTTTTTGAAGAGTAAAATAACGGTGATACTTCCATGCTATACTTACCAAGGCCTCTATCTTTGTGCTTGTCTGAAAGTCATTTAATTGAATCCCGTTGAGAATGCTAGAGGACCAATAGCCCTTAAATGTTGTTTTAACAGTCTGATCTCCACCATCAGCATTTACAGTCAAATCAATAGTAAGTAAAAAAGAATAGGTAGGATATGGAACTACTCCTTAGTTTTCCTTCAAATTAAGGATGATTACTTATCTTTAGTAGAAACTCCATGAATTCTGTCCATTATTGTGCTCGCCGGATCGGTGATCGGAGCATCATCGGTGCAAGACCAAAACCACCAGGAGTTGGATGACGTTGAGGGGAGTCCACCGACGGTGGTCACGCGCTCAAAGGACTACGTTCATGGCCAGGATCTAACAAAAACTGTCGGAGACTTTATTTCTCCGATCTCTACGTTACCGGCGATGGGAAGGGAGAGGAGGATGGCGAAAAGGAACTCCTCACCGAGGGGAACTCACCGGCCTTATTTGTGTCTCCGTCAGCCGCCTCACTTCGCCGGAGAAAAGGAAAGAAGCTAAGGCAGATGGAGTGAAGAACGGCAAACGTAAAGGGGACACTGTGACGACGTTAGCACCAGCAACTAGAGCAAACGGCGGTGGGCCGATAGCCTGCGTCGTTAATCAGCGCTCCTTCCTCCGATCTCCCCTGCTTCTTTTCCCGATCCACTCTTCTTTTTTTATATTAGACATTTCATGGGACTTCAAGAAAACTTTCCCCCCAAAATATCTATATATGTTCTCTTCTTTTCTTTTTATTATATACATTTATTTACTTTAATTCCTTATTTATTAATAAAATATTTTTTAGTTTAAATTAAAAAATAAAAAACTTAAAGATAATATTCACTAATGTTATATC
The DNA here is from genome assembly GCA_037975025.1 of Excoecaria agallocha. Taxonomy (NCBI): domain Eukaryota; kingdom Viridiplantae; phylum Streptophyta; class Magnoliopsida; order Malpighiales; family Euphorbiaceae; genus Excoecaria; species Excoecaria agallocha. Next base: position 65,818,557 of record CM075809.1, on the reverse strand, counting down.
ACATTTTAATAATTAGAAGAGAAGAATTTAACACATTTTAATAAAAAACTTAAAGATAATATTCACTAATATCCACTAATGTTATATCACATTTTAATATATGCACATACATACACATGTATTTATGCATACATACATATGTACATGTATGTGTATATATGCACATACATATACATGTATTTATGCATACATACATGTGTACATGTATTTATATATATGTACATACATATATATACATATCCATATGTATGTATGTATGCACATACAAGCACATACGGATATATATATATATATATATATATGAATATGTATGTATATGCATATGTATATATGTATATACATATATATACATAAATACATATTTATATGTATAAGTATGTATATAGATACATACATGGATGTATGCATGTATGTATGTATATTTATATATGCATATGTATGTGTATATATGCACATAATATACATACATATACATATGTATGTATACATATACATATGCATATGTATGTATATGTGTGTATATACATATTTATACATATCCATATGTATTCATATACAAAATTTAGCAACGGAAATGAAATTCCGTTGCTATTTTAGCAACCGAAAAAAATTCCGTTGCTATTTTAGCAATCGAAAAAAATTTCGTTGCTATTTTAGCAACCGAAAAAAATTCGGTTGCTATTTAGCAACAGAATTCTATTTCGGTTGCTATTTTAGCAACCGAAAAAATATCCGTTGCTATTTTAGCAACCGAAATAAATTCGGTTGCTATTTAGCAATGGAATTATATTTCGGTTGTTATTTTAGCAACCGAAAAAATTTCGTTGCTATTTTAGCAACTGAAAATTAATTCGGTTGCTATTTTAGCAACCAAAATAAATTCGGTTGCTGTTTAGCAACGGAAATATATTTCGGTTGCTATTTTTAGCAACCGAAAAAAATTTCGTTGTTATTTAGCAACCGATTTATGTTCCGTTGATAAAATAGCAACGGAAATTTAATTCCTTTGCTAAATTAGCAACGGAAAAAATATTTCGTTGCTATTTTTCGTTCCAATTTTTTTCCGCCATCTGTTGGCGCCTTAATTAGCAATGGAATAGTGATTTCATTGCTAATTTTCGTTGCTGAATTTTGGCGCCAAAAATTCCCTCCACTTTTAGCAACGGAAGATAACCAAAAATTTTCCGTTGCTTAATCTACAAAGTTTAACCAAATTTAGCAACGGAAATTATTTTTCGTTGCTAAATAGCAACGGAATTTGATTTACGTTGCTAATTTAGCAACGAAATCATTTCCGTTGCTATTTTCAGATTTTCTTGTAGTGTATATAAAATTTATACACAAATGTGACATAAAAAATAAAATTTAACTAAATATTTTGGTCACTGTTGATTTTGATTGAAGTTATTTTCGAACATATTTTTTGAAGTTTAAGTTGGATTCGACCTTAAAATTTTTAGGTCATTTATGTTTTTTTTGAGTTCGTATTCAAATTACTATTTTTTAATGGGTTTTTGGGTCGAATAAAAAATTTCCGAATCTACTACTTGTGCACTTAAATGATGCTTGATTTGCAAACACTATCATTTTACCCCATAACTTTCATTCTACTTGGGATAAGGAGTGATTTTGCTCTTATAGTGATTTTACCCCATAACTTTCATTTTTTCGTTTTTTACGCTCATATATAAATGGTATAATTTTACCTCTATTTTGGATGAAAAGGTGACATGACAAATGACTCTTATGTCGCTAATAAAAATTGAGCACACCATCAACATGTATCTTTATTAACAAAATTAAAAAATAAAAATGACAGCATGTAATTAGATGTGGCAATTTTTTGAAACTTCAAAAACAAATGGTTATGTGGGTAAATGTAGCAGTGTCTCTCCTGCCAATGTCGATGGCTCCTCCAGTAGCAAATCACACTCTGAAGGCATCATTGTCCAACCTTCAGATGCTGTTAGGAGTATGCCCTAAAGCACATGTAAATTAGGGATCTTTTTCATGTATATGAATTCATCATCATTTATGTGAAGTCATCATTCATTTATTAATACTATATTATGATTATCTCTAGTTTGATTTTGTATCTTAAATTAATAAATGAAGTCCTTGTTATTATAAACATAGTGCAAAGACAATCATGAAAAAGTTCATGATTGGAGATGCCTATTGTATGTAAATGTGTTAATACCTAAATATTCTTAGTCATAGTATTAACAAGATAGAACATTATTGATATAGATAGACTAACACATGTTATGCTTCTTGAAAGGCTCAAGCAGTGGTTCTCATAACTATGGTCATGGGGATAATCAAAGCTAATATGTGGATGCTTGTTAAAAGAATAAGTATATTGGAGACCTGCCAAGAGAATCCTCACATGGATATTAAATCTATGTCAGTAAGGAATCTCTTTATAGTAGTGGTGCAAGTATCCTCATATTTGAGATCGCCAATTATCTTAAGTAATGAGTGGTATACTTTGACTCCATAAGACTTACCTTCATTAAAAGGTAAACATAGGTAGGATGTTGAATACATTACGAACTACTTGAAAATAGTTGAGTGATTAATAAATAATTCATCATCTCGAATTTATTAAGGGAGTTATCTCAATTGTTTTGAAATACCCTTGTTTAGTAAATCTCTAGATGAAATGCCAAAGTCGATGAGATCTAGAATTGACATTTTGGAACAAAGGTTAAATTATTAGAACAACCATATTAAGGTTTATACAAGTTGACATCATTCCATACTCAAAACTAAAAAAGATAAAGTAAGGTGAAAGAAGTAATTGCACGGTAACTATTGAATAGAAGGGTACAACTAAAATCACTTGACTTTTCTATACTTAGGTAGTCATTTTGCTTGACTAGAAGGCTTTTATGATTTGTACATGAAAAAAAAGTATAAATATTAATTGCAGAATTAATATAATAATTTAAAGAGTTTAAATCATACAATTCATTAATTGCAATTTTGTTTGTATTGCTAAGTGGATCAAAAACCCAATCGATCACACAACTATAGAAAAAGGCATTATGGTAAAATGACAGATGTAATAATATTTGATATTATTATGGATTGAAAAAATGAAGAAAGAAATAATTAATCAAAGGAGTTCAATTAATTACTAATGAGCAGAAAACTCATGCATCATTTTGATCTGAAATAAAATATAATAAAATATTATTGGACTATAAGTATTATAAGACTAAAATAATAATTTTGGATCACTTAAAGAGTTAATTTCGGGCTTGAGATAAAAGTCATTTGCATGAAAGCCCATCGGGAGTGGCTTTTGTATAGAAGCAAAACATAAAGGCTTATTAGCCCAATTTTTATGCCAAGTTTAATTAAATATGTTCTATAATGATTATTAACCTCAAATATTTAATTTAACTGAATTTGAAATTAATTTTTGATTAATTAAATCGAAGTCCTCACAAAAAAGCCCTATAAAAGGACCTCTACATATGGCCTTTTCTAAAAAGAGTTGGATTGGATTTAATTAGAGCCAAAATTAATTAATAATTACAACAACCCATTTAAATTAATTCTACATAATTTTAAAGACTCCCAATCCTATTAGACTTAGGCTTTTAACCTAGGGTATAAAAGTATAAGTTTGCTGGAATTAGGAAAGAATTTTTCTTTATCTCTTGGTCAAATTCTCTCTCTAAGCCACAAAAAATTTTGACTGCTTTTGTCACCAAAATATTTGTTTCTTTCACTTCTTTTCTAGTGTGGATTGGTATTAGCTGTATTCACCATTGGATACTATGGTTTATGACAACCCAGCGTGAAATAATCAATTATTCAACAACCTTCATAGGTGAAAATCTATTTCACCTAGTTAGGTTCTTGTAATTTTATGGAAAAATCTTAATTAATATGGTTTAAAAAATTTAAATTTTTACCTTGTATGTGATGCATGTAACCATAGAATTTCAATAGATGCATATCCGCCACCTCGACATTCCCTGCCACATTTAATTAGGCCTTCTACTTGCCCCTACTCCACTGCTAAGCTTTCTATAGGCCATGTCCTTGGCCAGCCAATAGAGGATGACTACAACATCTATACATTTGGCCTAGAATTGATTCGTGGCCAATTTGGTGTCGCTTATCTTGTTACCCATAAAGAGAGTTAGCAACAATTTGCTTGCAAATCCATCACTATCTGAAAACTTAATTTTTTTTATTTTTGAATTTTCCTTATAGCCAAATAGAAAAAAGACAGTATGGTAACTACCATTTATACAAATTCAAGCTCTTTAAATCACTATTTTATCCATAGCTATAGATTTTTGCTAATTCCTAAACCCAATACCATTAGAAGCATAACAATTCTATCTAATCAATCAAATGCCTTTTTCTATAAGAAAAAAATCAAAGCATGAGAATTTGTTTGGTCATAGAGAAAAAAAAGATGTTCTTAGAGCTATTATATAACTTTTAATTCAAAAATCTAGATACTTATTGAGTATTTTTTTGATATAAGAGTTGCAATAAAAACTTTGAAAGTAATAAATGGAAAAAAAATTCATGGTTTTTAATTGAATTTAGTAGACTTGGTTGATTTGGCAAAAATTTTTTCAATGCCACTACCACTAAATCATCTTCTATTAAAATATCAAGATTTGCACCACCATACTGTAGATATTGGTTCCGAAGTTAACCTCTATCAGGGTTACCTAATGAACATAATGTTATTTAAAATAGTTTAGAAGTAGAAGCACTCTGTCCTTTTTCGATATTTTTTTTGGAAAATATCTTCCCACAGGTTTTTATAATTTTGAAAATAAAAAAAATGAGGATTTGGGGATATATCTCTATTTTTTATATCTTAGATGGGTGAGATGAGCACACTTAAAGGCTTTAAGTTGACTTAGAAATGAGTCACAGCCTTAACTCACGAGTCAAGATCGTGACTCACTCCTGAGTCATACCCTTTAAGGGTGTCTCACTCCCTTTCTTTTTTATTGTCATTTAAGTCTCTAGGCATGGTTCAAGTGTATGGCTCGTGAGTGAGTCATGGCCCAAGCCGGTGACTCACCCCATTTCCATTTGTAAATGGATTTTTAGGCTTTTCTAGGAGGTTGAACATCCAGTCATGCGCTTGACTAACTAGTTAAGGCTATGACTGGGCATTTTTATCCAGAACTACAATTTTTCCTATGAAATAGAGGATTAGTTTTCAAAAAAAAAATCTTTCTTTCTTTATTAACCCTAATCCTCAGCATTTAAAGCTAATGATGGTTCTTAAATGAAAAAAATGACTTAATCTTAGTAAGAAAAAGCAAAATCTATATATATAGAGAGAGAATAACAAACCTTAGCTTTTTTGGTTTTCAAAGAAAAATGAAGAAAATGGAAGGAGAAAAGGAGAAAAGGGTGCACTCACATTGGTTTTTGAAATAGCTTTACTGAAGGTATTGTAAGAGGCAAAAATATTGCTCATATGTAGATCTATAGGTTTTATTCTTGTAAATATTTATTTTGTTCTTTTGTACAATTTTTCCATGCTCTATTTTTTAGTTTCTTTTTGGTGATACATGTTATCTTTGTTAGCTTTTGTATAAATGATGTTTTGAGGGCTTCTGCATGTGTGTAATTAAGTTTTAAGAATGAATCTTGGCTTTTATATAATTTTAAGTGAAGTTTGATGCCTTTGTGATGGTTGTTTTTCTCTCTTAAGCTTGAGCTTCTCACATGGTGATTCTTGGAATCAATTATTTTTAATCATTTTGATGGTTGTTTTGTGCATTTGGGTTTGTTTTAAAAAGCTTAGAGTCATTTTTATGCATGTTTAGGCCTTATAATACCATTTTTATATTTTTAAAGTAGCCATGATATTGTTCCTGTAGCTGCTAGACAAGCTAGAAGTGAATTACGACATTAAGTCATGAGTGAGTCACAGCAAAATTTGAGGATAAAACTTGAAAAGTCTTAATTGAGAATGAATTTCTCAAGTAAGGGTAAAATAGTAATTTTGTCAATAAAAGTGTAATTTAGAATTAAATTGAAACATTTGTGTAAAAAATAATTATAATGGAATGAATCGATGAAAAAGAAATAATGAAGTGTAATTATAAATAACATATGAATGTACTGCAATGAAATTTTGGGGTTTAAGATTTTATGTTCACCATTAAGTACTTTTATACTTAGCATGTGGTTTTATACTGTACGCAGGAGACAAAGATTGAGCTTGTGCTGGAAAGGAATCAATGGAAGAAGAATCCATCATTTTGCATTTTCTTTGGTTGATATGTACATATATAAGATGCCGAGTGGGGGAATGGCTAGTTTGTTTTGGGGACTGTATATAGTTTTGGACTTGTGTATATATATCATACACTACAAATAAGTTTGATGAGATAAAATGAAGAGATTGTACTATATGTATATTTGTATGTTTATATATACCATTATAATGATGATTGTTTGTCACACCCTTCTCGGAACAGTCTTTTCCAAACCTAAACTTAGCCGAAATCGGTAAGTTTTTTTTCCTCGAACAAAATGAAACACTTTAAATACTATTACATTAAATTCCAGAATTAATCAACAGTCGTGCAAACAATTAAATATATACAAAAATAACTTCAGGCCAAAAGTTTACATCAAACACTCATCCAACAATAATCATGAATATAGTTAAACCACAGTTCAGACTTTACCTTAATTAACTAAGTATATACATGCTAAAAGATTACATCAAACTAATACAAAAATCTTCTCTTCCGATCTGGATCTACCGTGTATTGTGCTCCTGCAACACTTCAAAACCTGCACGCAGTAAACGCTACGTGCTGAGCATTAAATATGCCCAGTGGTGACTACTAATCCAAGACTTTCCCAAAACAAGACATAATTACATAATTTATGCTACTATTATTTTTATTTCATTAAACATTTTCTTTTACTTCGGTTAACATTAGTCAAGTTATTAACTCGTAATTTGGTAATCATTGTTCTTTTGTTTCCAAACTTTCAACTTTACTTTACAGTATCTTCTTAGGTGGATTGATATCGGATTTACTTTTACCTTTACAATAATCTTTACTATAACCTTTACTTTTATCATTACTTTTGCTTTATCTTTTAGCCACAGCAATTTAATTATCATTTCATTTAGCAATGTGTATTGGTACTCGTGTCTTTACTAGTACCAAAATAAACTATTTTTAAATTCTTGATTTACTGTTCAATTATTCAATCTGTATTATAATTACACTTCTTGCTATTTATTCTTTTATTTTACTTTAACTTTTAACTAATAAATACATTGCTATTTAAAGGCTTATAAGGTTTATTGCAAAGTGATACAGCTAATTTGGGACACTTTGCAATCAAATTCTCTTTCCTTCTTTTATACATTTACTTATATTCAAATATTTGATTTAAAACTTATGTCTTTTATTTTTATTTTTCATTGAACAATTATCTGACTTTTTATTGTTTTACCCTTCATTTAACTTTTCTTTCAGAAAGACGTTACCCAAGCATTAAGTTTCACTTCATGTTAATATTATCACATTTTAACTTTAAGCAGGAAATTAATATTATTTTCCAAACTTATTACTTTTCACAATAGTAATTGGTACAAGAAATACCAATTAATTAAATTTATCTTTTTCACGTAAAACAAAATATATTTTAAATCCTTTTAAAAGCTTAACTAAACATTGATTTAATATTTTATTCTTATAAAACCTTTCTTTTTTTTTTCTTATTAATTACACTTTTCAAAAACCTTTACAGATTTATTTCAACTTTGCATTTTCTTTCAAACGAAATATTTTTCGTTATAACTTTTTATATTCAATTCAATTAAATAGTACCAATTTATTCATTTCGATGCACCCCTAGTGCAATATAAGAGGATTCTCAAAAAGCATACTCGGAACTGGACCTGAAGGTCTCACTGAACAGATAGAGAAATGATCTCGAAAGATCAAGTCTCATAGAGCAGAAAATAGATACAGTTTCACTTTCACTGAAGCTATGGAGATCAAAGATCCCAACCATAGCAAAACAAGTCGCCATGACTTGCACTGCGGTACAGAGGTGTTCCTATGGCTAGCCAATTATATCCAAAACAAGAGTAATAATACCCGTTTATCACTAAGGGCAGAAATACTCAATTGTATTTGCAATCATTTTAAAACATTTAAAAATGTTTAATTTCTTTCTTTTATTACTTTGTACATTATATTCTGATCAAATACACTCTTTTAGTGTTTTTGACTGTTCAATAACTTTTTATCCTTTCATTGACTTTATCTTTTCAAATCACTTTTGTGAATTATTCTTCAATAATTCACTCAGATACTTGGACTTTTCAGTCCTTCATACAAATTATGGCATTATAATTCACAATTCTCTTTTATTCTTTTTGTTTAAGTCTTTGCGAATTATTTTCCAATACTTCTAAGTTTGACTGTTTACAATTTGTTTTTCTTTTGTCCAAAACTTTTTAATTATTCGCTAAGCCGACTTTTATTTCGCCAGCGAAAAATTTTATAGTCTTTCACTCTTTTACTACTTTTTATCGACTAATTTATTTTGATAAATTAGTCACACCTTTATTTTACTACTTTTTAAGTAATTAGGTATTTTATTAATATAATTTATTATTTTATGCCTCGAAAATATATAATTTGACTTTTTTCTATAGGATTATTTATGTCAAATACATAATGACAATTTTACCATTATAATAATTTATTTTCATTTTTATTATACAATTTCTTCCATTATTTATCGTTTATTCTTTCTTTTATCATTTTCAGGTAAAATTACATTTTAGTCCCCATACCATGGAAACTTTATCTTTTGACACAATTAGGTCTCCGAAATTACCATTTTTGCCGTTGTTAACTATTCTTACTTATTTTTATTGATTAATTACCCACTTTGGCAAAATTATCATTTTGCTAATTTTGCCCCAAAACTTTTATTTTCTTTCATTCGAGTCCTTTTTCTATTTAAAACTTCATTTTATCCTTCTTTATATTTACTTGTCAATTTATTTCCATCATTTTCATTCATTTTATGAATTATTTATCGATAATTCATTATTCTTATTATTTTCACAACTTAATAATTATTTCAAAAAATTCATCGGTTGACTTTTTACTTCTTGTCGTTGACATTAATTTAATTTCATATCAATTCCTTACTTTAATTATTTTTATATAATTATGCATTACTATTTCAATTATTTTCATTATACATATTAACATTAAATTCTAAATAAAATCACAATAATTCCAATAAATGCCAATAAAATTTAATTAAGCGTTATTTATTAGTTATTATCATTTTTCATCAAAATAGTCATTTAATTCACTATAAATCACAATTTTCATTCAATACATACACTATATATATCTTTAAAAATTCCCAATAAATTTCCAAATATTATCTAAAAATTCATAGACATTTATTATCATGTCTATTGTTATTTTAAGCTAACATAAATTAATTATTTGCATTTTTCTCATTATTTTCTTTACCTAATATTTTCAGCCACCAACATTTTTCATCTTAAAAATTTTCTTTCTTCTATTAAGGCTTTCATTTCATTTCATCTCATGCTTAATTTCATTGACCCTAACAAAATTTCATTAATTAACAACTTTAAACATTTTTAACCTAGTTACATCAAAGGAATTAATTCACAAAAAGGGAAACCAATGGATTTTGTAGTCACTTACCTTTTTCTCAAGCTTTAGCTTCCTTAAGCTTCATTTTTCTTCACTTGACACAAAGCAAGACTTCATTCTTCATCACCTTCTCTCTTGGCCGAATTTTTCCTTCACCAAAACACTATGATTTCATTCTTTTCAGCTCAAAGTAACATCAAATTTAACCTCTATGCATCCAAAACTATAAGAAAACAGTAAAGAACCAATTAAAATCACTTAATTTTCTTAAGTTCATCTTACCTCTTTTTCTTTCTTCACTTGATTTCTTGTCTTGCCTTGCCCTAATCACTTGATTAAGGCCATTAGGGTGACCTAGAGAGAGAGAACTTTATCTTTTATGTTAGAGTTTATGGAAGATTTGGAGTGTAAGAAGAAGAAATCAAAGAGAGTGAGAGGAGGGAGGTGGTTCGACCACCATTAGAGGGAGAAGAGGCTGGAGTTTTATGGAGCAAATCATTAGATTTTTATCCCTGTATATACTCTCTTGATGGGTCAAAATTGGGCTTAAATGAGTGGGCTTTGCCCACTTAAACATTATGGCCCATTTAGGCCTTTTTAAATCCCAATCCAATTTCTCCCTCTTCCGTACTTCAAATCACTTCAATTTTGATTCCATCATTCTTGAAACATCAAAAATAGGTAGTACATAAATTTTTGGCTCAATCGGAGTCCGTTATCGGTCCGATTCGATATTTGCGGCGTCACCAAAAAATTTCATTCTCATCACTAAAATATTCTACATAAAAATTCATGTAGGCACGCAAAATCTAGCAATATTTGGAGTTCGTTTACTATTTTTAATTATTTATGCAAAATCAAGTTCCCTTCCCTAACAGGGAAATTGACACGCTACCTTTTTCGTATTTTTGACTTTTTGAGGGTCTATTTGAGCTAAAATTCACTTCAAATTTCAACCCTAGGCTCACCATGACTATTCCTTTCAAATGGTCCAATAACATATTTTTGACTTTCGGGCCCGAAAAAATACTATTCACTGCCAGAAAGTACTATTCACGGCTGATCTGGTATTGAGGTTATTACATTATTGTTCTGTATTGGCTGATTTTATGGAGTATGCATATTTTGTCAATGGTTGGGTTGGATGTTTGTGATTATTTGTGATTATTTTTTTTTGTAATTTTTACAGGAAGGTAGAATTTGGATTTAACCATTATGTTGCCTAAATTTTGATAAATTTAATAATAATTTATGGACCATCACAGTGTATTGTTACACCATTACCAGAACCAATGTTCGATTATTGGGTGTTTTATAAATGGTATGTGCTATGTGACTTGTATGGCAATGAGTACTTAGCCATTACCCATCTTATGCAGTCAGAGGTAGAGTGAAAAAATAAGCCATCAGTATGTGTGATTGATTATTGGGAATCGCCTAGTGAGAACGAGGAGAATGTGAAAGAAGATCCTATGGATCTGTGGGATTTTGAGAATGAAGAAAAGAAATAGAAAGTAAATACGATCACTAAAAGCGGGAGAGTAGTGCCAGAAGTGGAAAGATAACAAGATCCTCTACTTTACCTTTAGAAAGGGAGCAAGAAGAGCGTCAGATTCTCAAATAGTTGTAGGAAACTCCTGTTCATATTTCTATTTGGGATTTGCTTAGGCAGTCGGCCTCCCATTGATAGAAAGTGGTGGAGGCCTTGTGTGAGTCTACTATAGATACCAACATTTTGCCCTTAGAGTTACTGGAATTGGTTAGGCCAAATGCAATAGAGAATATTGTGTACACTAATAGGGATTTGCCTATTGAAGGTAGAGAACATAACCGCCCTTGGTATATAAAGGCACAGGTTAATGGTAAACATATAGCCTGTATGATGGTAGATGATGGATCCTTCATCAATGTATGCCTGCTCGTAGCACTTTCGGCTTTTATGTTGAATGAATCTATGTTGAGCAAGTCTGATTTGGTAGTTATAGCTTATGACAATTCCCAAAGACAAGCAACATAAACTTTCAAGGCTGGTGTTAAGACAAGGCTAGTTGACACAAAGATTGAATTTTTGGTATTACCAATACCGGCTAACTTTTTTGTGTTATTAGGCAAACCTTGGTTTTATAAATTAGAAGGAGTCATATCTACTCTTCATTAGATGATCAAGATTCTGTATGAAGGTAAAGTCGTTACTATAAAGGCTGCTAGGGAAAATCAAGTTTTTGTTTTAGGTATAACGAACCAGCTATTTAGTGGGTTTCATGTGACTGCTATCAGTGCTGATAAGGAGGGTGAACAAATAAGGAGGCTTCATTAAATGTAGAAAATGGGGAAGGCTCATCTGAGGCATCGAACTCACCGGATGTGGATGAGGTTGCTTTTATAAATGTACTTTTTATACCTAAAATTTTTAACAATGATGTATATAGCTCCTCTTATTTTAACAATTTGAATAACTTTGCTTATTTTTGTGATGTTTAGTATGATTTCATTTCATATGATCATGATAAAAAGCATTCATATTTAACACAAATTCAACAAATACTACTCCAAGAGAAATCTTGATAGCATATGATGTCACCCTTGATGAGAGAAAAAAATTCGAGAGAATATTAAAAAAAATATGAAAGAGTCTTTGCTTGAACGTACAAGGACATGCCAAGGATCGATCGGGAAGTAGCTGAACATGCTATTCCAACTTATCCTAGATATAAGCTGATGCGAAACCCCAAGGCTAAAGAATTTGAAACCCCTTGAACATACACTTTGATGGCAAAGACAAATTATATTAACACCCTCCCTATTGAACTCCCAAACAATAAGTGATTGGAAACGTAAGTAATTGGGATAGTAAAGAAGATGAAAGTGCTACAATCAAAATAATTGATAAGCAATTAAATTCTTCATGCAATAGAAAAGAAAATCAAGCAAACTCATAATTTCCTCTAAAGAATTTCGACTAAGCCAATAAAGAGAAACCTCTCAATGTTTTATGAATCAAAATCTAAAGTTTACAACTTATAATAACCTATTTATAGGATGGCTAACCCTAAGTAACACTTAACCTAAAGAAAAAACCGTAATAAGGCCTTTAACTTGCCTAGGCCAAATTTCTTATAGGCTTTACAAAATAAATAAGCCCAATTATTAAGTCTTAAAAAAAACTTAAAACAAATCTAAATAATAAGTCTTATATGCCGAATATGAAAACCCAAAAGAAAGACTATTCAAAACCCAAATAGTTAAAATAAAACAAACCAAACTAAGGCCTACACGCCTAGTCCATTTAAAATACAACTTAAATGAATCATGTGACTTTTAAATAAGACACATGACTTATACAATTAAAGCCCAAAGCTATGTTAGCCCAAAATGACTTAAGTTGGCCCAATTCATTCACTTGCTTTCAATAGGCTAAGTACTTTATGTTTGTCTTCAAGTTCTCCATAGCACTTTTTAATGGCATTTTCATGAAGTTCTTGTGTAACAAAGCTTTGAACATAAGATGACATTGCCATCTTAAGCTTCTGAGCACGCCTCCTTGTAATTGGACCACTACTCATCATTAATGGATCTTGGGTTGATGTCTTTAATGGTGAATCCGTATCATAAGCCTGTTAAGTAAAAACTCAAAAGGCTTCGGCCAAAATGGGTAGAAAAGGTTAAAAAAGAGGTAAAGAAGCAGATAGAGGCTAAATTCCTAGCAGAAACTCAATATCCCACGTGGTTAGCAAATGTAGTTCTCATAGCCAAAAAAAGATAGAAGAGTTAGAGTTTGCATAGATTATAGGGATTTAAACAAGGCTTGCCCAAAAGATTACTTTTCGCTTCCTCACATAGATGTTCTGGTGGATAGTGCAACTACATATGCAATGTACAATTTTGTGGATGGATATGCTGGATACAACCAAATCTTAAATAAGGTTATGGATAAAATCAAGATAGCATTCATCTTTGAGTGGGCATGTATGCTTATCTAGTCATGCTATTCGGATTGAAGAATGCAGGCACTAGTTACCAAAGGATGGCTATAAAGATCCTGAATGATTTGATTTATAACAAAGTTGAAGTATATGTCGATGATGTGATGATTCAATCAACAAATCAGAAAGGTCATTTTGAAGCCTTGGAAAAGTTTTTTTAGAGGATTGATAGCTATAATCTCCATCTGAACACAAAGAAATATATGTTTGGAGTAACTTCAGGGAAGCTTCTAGGATATGTTATGAGCCAAAAGCAAATAGAAGCAAATCCCTATAAAGTGAAGGCTATCAAAGAGATGTCTATGCCACAAAAAGAAAAAGAAGTCAGAGGATTTCTAGGTAGACTCTAATATATCAATCGATTCATAGGCAAATTGACCTCAATCTGTGATCCCATTTTCAAGTAACTTTTGAAAGATCAACCAGTAGTTTGGAACTTTGATTGTTAGGTAACCTTTGATATAATCAGGCAGTATCTTTTGCAATCACCAGTGCTGAGACCACCACAAATTGGGAAGCCTTTAAATTTGTATCTAGCCATAGAATATAGCTTAGTAGGAGCAATGATGGCCTAATAGGATGATTTTGGAATCAAATATGTTGTGTATTATCTCACTAAAAAGTTTCTATCATATGAAGCTAAATATGTAGAGGTAGAAAAGATTTGCTTAGCAATCATTTGGGCTTCTAAAAACTTAAGGCACCACTTCCACTCATATAGAGTGTAAGCAGTGGCTAGATAGAATCCTCTCAAGTACCTATAGGAAGCACCCTCATTATTGGGGTAAATGGGTAGATGGCTAATCCTTTTGCAGGAGTTCAATATCAAATATATTACCAAGAGAACCATCAAAGGAAGAGCTATGGAAAAATTCTTGGTTGATCAACTATTAAAAGGGGAAGAAATAACCTATGAGTTTCTTGATGAGAACATTACAGCTATAGTAGTTTAGGGATGGCAATATACTTTGATGGAGCTATGAACAACAAATGTGCTGGAGTAGGATTGATCCCGATGACCTTAGAGGGAGAAAAGTTACCACTAGCCAAGAAACTTAGATATAGCTACAGATAATAAAGCTGAATATGAAGCATGTATCTTCTGGTCGGAAGCTTTATTATCTCTGGGGGCAAAGATTGCAGAAGATTATTGTGATTCATCTTTGGTGATTTACCAAACAAAGGGTGAATGGGTCTTGAAAGAAGAATGACTGTTGCTTTACTTGAAGTGTCTAAAGGTCTTAAGTGATCAATTTGAGGTTTGTACCTTTAGGTATGTACCCTAGGATGAGAATCAACTAGATGATGCTTTGGCAACCTTGGTATCAATGTGGGATAACCTAGAAGGTGTAAGCATAAATCCCATACTTATTTTCAGTTCGGTTAAGCCATGTTTTGAAGGCGGGCATGTAATGGATATTGAGGTAAATGATGGAAAACCTTGGTATTTTGATATTCAAAATTACCTCGAGAAGTTGGTATTTCCAGAGGAGGTTACAAAAAAAGATAAAAAAAATTTTATGTTAGCTATCCACTCAGTTCATAAGTATAGGAGGAGTGCTCTACAAGAGACAGTCGGATGGTATACAATTAAGATGTTTGGATGAAAATGAAGCTGAAAGAGTCATGGAAGAGGTGTATTGTAAGACTTTAACCTCATCCATAATTTCTCCATATTTTACAGAATTTAATATTCAATCATTCACTTATCATTCGCATACACATATACTAGTATTCATAACATTATTTATTTATACAATAGTAACTATAATTCTTAAATACCAGACACTAACTACAAATTGAACTGCTTCAGTTTATGCGATCCTAACCGTCTTTATGCACATGCCTTCTGATCTTTCTTCTTCACTTCCCCAATTTTCTGTTCTTGCACGCAGTCAACAAACAACAAGCTAAGCAACATTGTTGCCTAGTGGTGGATACAATTACATAAAATTTCATTCAAATAAATTTTTATTTTATTATTTGGTTGTATTTATTACCTTATATATATATATATATATATATATATATATATATATATATATAACTATTTTATTGGAATACTACTTTATCCACAATACTTAAATACCCACATACATATTTAGTTTTCTTCTTTTCGTTCCTATCATTACTTAATCTTTAATATTGATACTATTTCTCATTCAATATTTTTTTACATCCATAATTCTAAATGTTTCACTAATTCTCATATCTTTAACCCAACTATTTTATTGATCTCTTCTTATCACATTTATTTTATTAACATAAATTCATCTTAGTGCATATTTTTAATTACAAAATTTAACACCAGTGTCCGTACAAAGTATCTTTATTCACTGATTACATAATACTTTATTATGTTGTTTTCCTTCCACTTTTTACGTAGTCTTTAAGTCAGTTTGTTTTTCCCTATAGGTCACTTAGGCTTTGTATGTTGTTAAGTTATTAGCTAAATTCTTATTCTAGTCACACTGGTCTTTTTGTTATATCCTATCTTAGTTTTACATTTCGTTCAAGCTTTTTCTTTTTTAATATTTCTTACTGTAAAATGCATTTTCCTTTCATTTCAATTCTTAAATTTCCACAACTTTTGAATCAATTACGATTTATCTTATTTATACTAAATTTACTCAAATTCTTCTTTTCGACCTCTTTCGGTCTAATTCTAATTTTAATTTCTATCAACCAATTTATCTTTAATTTCTTTATTATATTTTATACTTTATTTTACAATTAATTTCTTTTCGTTATTCATTTATACAATTTATTTTCTCGTTTTGGTTTTATTTCCTCAATTTTCCTATTCGGCTCCTGAAGTTGTAATTATTCCGAATCACTGTCATTTAAATTCTAACCCCTTTTCTTTATTGAATTTCATATTCAATCTTTTCTTACTAAAATCTTACATAATTTATACTTAAATGAAAAATTACAATTAAACCCCTAAACTTTTATTCATCACATTTAACTTTATTTATTTTCTCTTTTGACTCGTTTGACTTTTCTTGCTTTTACTTTCTTTAATGCACATTTTCTTATTAAATTACGCTTACTTCTGTAATTTGGTAGAAAATTTGCAACTTGGACCCTTTAACTTCTTTTTATTTTAATTTAACTTATTTAACTTCAATTTTGACCATTTTAATTTTCTTTGACTTTTAATTTTCTTAAGTTGACCAATTTGTATTTTGGTCCTCGTATATGTTCCTAAGAGGGCAGTTTTCCTTTCGGTCCTTATGACTCTCATTATTTATGATTTTACCCTTTCAACGTATTAAATCAAATTAATTTTCCAAATTACTATTTTACATATCAAAATTTCTTCTAATTACTTTAATGATTATTTTTCTTGCTAAATTTAACTTGTTTCCAAAATTAGGTGAAAAATTTCAATTAAGTCCCCGAAGTTTGACTTTTACTGTATTTTGACTACATTGACCTCAAATTTGACCAGTTTGACTTCTTTTAACTTTTAATTTAATTTAAGTGCATAAATTACATTTTGGTCCCTAAAATTTTTCTCAGGACTGTCAATTACAATTTTGAGATCCTAAGTGACAATGATTGGAATGAATTCAATGATTTGATCAATGTTGACAAGCTAAAAAAGTTCCATGGCTAAACTCAAAAAATAAAGAAAGAAAAGAGAGAATATAGCCCTACATGTTGAAAACCATAAAATGGTGGCCTTGCTAAAAGCGGGTGCCTCGCCAAGGTAAAAATTAAAAAAAGGCATTTTGGATAAAAATTAAAGGTAAAGTGAAAATGTTCAATCAAAAAAACCCGAGATGGTTGATTGATAGTAGGGGAAAGATGCCTTCAAGGTTTATCTACAAGATTGAATAGAGTTTGCACTTTTGAACTTAATGTTAAATAGTGATCATGTTTAGTGAAATTATGTTGAAATATTTACATATGCAATGCAAACTCGTACATTAATACAAACAAGAGTAGTTTATTTTGCATACCTTAAGTTATCTTGTTCAATATGAAAAGTAGTACATAATTTTTACATTCATGTACATAATCTAAGGATCATCCTCCACTGCTTTCGTTTGTACTTTGTCTTAGCCAATTTTCCCTGTTATCTATAAGGGACTGGTAACCCATCTTTTATATATGGTAGAAGTAGCAAAATCATAGTCAGTTAGTATTTGAATATTAGCTTTTGCATACAGTTAAGCCCAAAGGTGATGATAACCAGAGATAAAAGCAACAGATGAGATACCTCCTTAAAATGAAGTAGGCACCTTACACTGTCTTATCGCTCCTTGAATTGCTGAGCACAATGGAAAATAATAAAAAACATGGCTTTGTATAAGCCTCATAGTGGTACACATCGAGAATGCTCGTCCTGAGTCATGTAATGAGGTTTCGACCATGCACACATGAAGTTGATGTTGTAATCAGTTATTGTTGCTGATAGTTATGAATTTTATCTATATTTATTAGTATGCTTTAGTTTGTTTAGGTTGTTATTTTAGTGTTAATTTGGTTAATTTTATGTTTAATTTTTTAATTGTGTGTTTGCAGACTAAATTGCAATTTTTGGTGTTTTTAGGTACTTAATTGAAGAAAAGAGGAAGTTTCATGGCAAAAGGAGGAAAATCATCTTTTTAGGTTTTAAAGAGAAGAAATTACACTAAAGAAAAGAAGCATTCTCCTCAAAAGAGTCAGAGTAAATAAAGTCCCTCTCCTGAGGGAAAAAACCCTCTCATGAGGGAAGCAAGGCAAAGCAAGGGTAGAGTAATTCTCCTCGGTGGAGGGAGAATTCCCTCTCCTGAGGTATCCTAAAAGACAACTTATTTACAACTTTCTCAGTATAGGGGAATTCCCCTCTCCTGAGACAAGGTGTTTGAATTACGATTAAAGTCTAATTTTTCTAAAAAACGAAGTTAAAGTGCATATGGATTTCTTCTTATCGGAGAGTTTTAAGTAAACAAAACACCAGTATATAAAGAGCATGAATTCTAAAGTAAAAGGGGGGAGTTTTTTTAGTTCATTTTGTTGTTAGTTTTTAGGAGTTTTTAGCCTCAGTATTCTTTAGTTAATTTGTAAAGTAGTTTAGGCTTAGTTTTTCTTATTTTCTTAGCTTTCAATGTTCTTAAAGATTCAAGCTTTCTATAGTATGTGTTAAGAAACCATTAAGAGTAATTTTTAAGCTTCATGAGTATTGTATCTCTTTATCCTAGTTTTTAATTCATTTTAATCATGTTCGGTGAGTAGTTTTTTTTACTTTTGCTAAGGGAAGCTTGAACACTCATTCTTTTATTGTAATGACTTTGATTTGAGTTTTAATTCAATTCAACTATATTATTTCTTAATTCCTATGCTAAATATTATCTTTGATTATGGTTGAATTGGTATTTAATGTATTGAATAGATGGTTTAATGCTAATTTAGACTTTGATCGATAATTTTCACGTTCTTAACTTATTTTTCTTACGTCAATATATTGTTATGTTCTCAAAATTGAGGCAGTGATTTAATATTCATGAGTTGATTTAAATTTAAGAATGTTGAATTAAGAATAGGCTTGAGTTAGATCTCTCGAAAGAGGGTTTAAAAGTTCAAAACTGAATCTTTATGCTAGGTGTTAGATTGTTCCTAAATAGAGGATTTAAAGCTTAAAATGATATTCTAAATAAGATATCTATTTTATTTACCTGGTTTTCCATAACAACTTGTGTTACTTTTTATTTGAGTCATTGCAATAGAAGTTGTGGTATATAGTTCCTTTAGCAGAAGTATTTTAGTTATTTCTATGTATTTAATTAATGTTAGTCTTGTTTTAGTTTTTGTTTTGCTTAATTGTTAATTTAGTTTAGTTTTTTATTTTAATTCAAAAACTTGGAAAATAATCTCATATTAATTCAACTCAATTATAGACATTATTCTTAGTAATCCATGTTCCATTGGGTTCAATATTTTTGGGGTTTTAATCATATTTTTCGATATTACTAGTGGATCTAGTATACTTGCTAGAGACTAGTTAGTTGCTAGCCATATAATGCCTTTTTTAGGAGAGTCAAAGCCATAAAGTCATCCTTTAGGAAGGTAATGCCTTAAGGAATATGTACTGATCACTCTGAAAGGAGGTTCCTCTAGTAAATTTAGTTTCTACTATAGCCATATCTAGAAAAAAAAATGAAAAAATGAAAAAAGAGAAAGGAAAAAATTAAAAAAAATGAATGAAAAATGAAAAATTATAAGATAAAAGTTGATGGAGTGGGTTGGGTTCATTCCAACCAAAAGTAAGTGCATAAGGTTGCTTGAAAATCCAAAGGACGTGTTTCCTGCTAAGAAAAGTTTGTGTGAAAACCCAAGAAGGGCACGTTATCTTTTAAAACAATGAATGTTACTGGGAGTAATAAAGGGCTCCTGGAGAAAAGGTAGTAGATTCAGCATAGACAGTGTCTAAATCGTGGATAGTCTCTGCCAAAATCAGAGGAAATGGAGTTAAACCATTGCATGTACCTTTGATGCTATTAGGCAGTTGGTAGTCACTAATTGGTTCCCCTGAATTCATTGTCAAATATAGAGCAAGGAAAATCAGCAGAATAACACCATGGAATGTGGGTACACACATA
This sequence comes from Excoecaria agallocha, assembly GCA_037975025.1. Classification (NCBI taxonomy): domain Eukaryota; kingdom Viridiplantae; phylum Streptophyta; class Magnoliopsida; order Malpighiales; family Euphorbiaceae; genus Excoecaria; species Excoecaria agallocha. The sequence continues at coordinate 65,798,298 of CM075809.1, read as the reverse complement.
AGTCATCCAGAACATCAAACAGTGGCTCTAGAATAATAGGTCCATTTCGAGGCACTAATTTGACAATTGCAGAAGGGAGAATTCCTAGAACCTGAGCTGCATCTCTTATGTAGTCTGGTACAAAACTTAAAAAATAAGGTAGGTTTCAATCCTGCCCCTTTTATTCAATCCTATGCCATTTTACTCATAGGTCACGGTAAACGGCCATGACTCACTGAGCGAGTCACACCCTTGAGCCATAACTCACTGAAATGCATTTAAATGCAAATCATCTTCTTTCTTTTCTCTTTCTCTCTCTCGTGAAATGTTACTCATGGACTTTTAGGTAGCCATTTATCTCATTCAAGGTTACACCATTTTTGTTATTGTGATTGGCATCGAAGTGTGCACCTCTAGATACCAATTTTGTTAAGTTTTGTCCCCTAAAACTTAGTCTTCCATTAAAGGTATAAGGTTAGTTGTTTTCAATTTCTCATTTTCTTTTCATGTTGTTTGGCTTGTAATTTGTTCTTTTATTTATTTTTTGAGTTATATGTCTAATTTGGGAAAACTCTATCTGTATAATATATTTTGCAATATTATTTATTTTTTAATTTTTTGCATTGGCTAGTTTCTCTACTATAATTTTGTGTTTTTTTAGTTAGTGGGGCTTTAGTTAGTTAGTTAGTTAGAATAAAAATGAAAGATAGTAATTAAAAGGAAAAAATAAATAGTAAGCCAAAAAAAAAGAAAAAAAATGAGAAAAAGAAGAAGAGAGATAGAAGACAATAGATGGAAAAGAAAACAACGCAAAAAAGGCAATTGAGGGTAGAATTGCAAATTAGGGTATAATTTCGTTTTATAGCCTTATTTGCACAATTTCCATAAGAGCTGGCATTTTGTATTTGTTCTTATAGCTTTGAATTGTTATATGCAAATGGTATAGTAACTAATTATGCATGGTTAGCTAAGCAAAAATTTAGTTGACATTTATTTAATAAAAACTATATTAAAAGAGAAAAGCGATAGGAAAAAAATGAACAAGTAAGAAAAGTAAGATGATTAATTTAAATTAATAAAAAGGAGCGAAAACATGTCAATATGCTTATCATATTAATAATATTAGTGTACATGTTCAAATGGGCAAGTAAATAAATTGTACGTGTGCACTTGATTATACATATCAATTTGGTCGACTATATGTGAATTCACTTATGGTAATAAATGAAGTATTTTGTGCATTGCTTGTGTCATTTTTTTTGCAGAAAGCCTCCAATTATTAGCGTTATGCTACCCAAGTTTCATCAAATATGTTATTTGCGTTTGTGTTTGTGCATAACTTATGTACAAATTGTTGACAAAAAGTAAATCAAGTTTTGGTTTGAATTTTGAAATTGAGCATGAATGCACATTTTTCCCATGTAGCTTGTTTAATAGATGATTGGTTAATGTTTTTGCGAAGTTTCCCTAAATTCTAATTTTCCTACTTTAATAATCTCTATGAATTTTGAGTTGTCTAATTTTAGTAATTTTGCTAAAGCTTATGTTGTCTAATTTCACTAATTTTGCTAAAATATGAATCACCTTATTTTTGTAATTTATCTAGCATTTGCAATATCTAAGTTGTCAATTTTGCTAATGTTCAAAATTAATTAGCTTCAGTGGAATATCATGATTATTTACACTGTAATTCAATTTTCAATATTTTAGTCATGATTAGCTCTCAATTCAAGAATCATGATTAAATGTTTATTTGACATGATTGGTTTGTCAAATAGGTTAATTAATTTTGTTTTAATAAAGTTACCTCATCGCAGACAACCATAGGCACAACCCGATGTTTAGGCACCCACTTGGATGACATGAGAGTAGGCCAACAGGTATTGCGTTCTTAGTTGTATGCATATTCAACCTAGCAGATTTATGAGTCCATACTTTTTAAGACCATAGGGATTTAGAAGGAAGCACAGGAGTTGATTGGGTGAGTCGGCTGGCTTAAATTTTATGCACCTGCTTTTGCTACGTATCCTAAGGTAGTCAGATAATTCTTAGCCACATTTCACTACTGACGATACCAATGTCCTATTATCAAGGCAGGGGTTGTTACATTTTGAGTTTTCAACATTTCTTTCAGCTTATCAAAGGCACAGATTATTGAGATTTTTCGTTTGCCCATGGACTAGGATGTTGCCATTACCAAGTGGAATGCTAAACAAATTAATGAGTCGTCATTATTAGGCAGGGAACTCCTTATGATCCTTTAGTGGTAAAAGCAACCATGCTATCTTCACAGGTCCTGAGATACCTATAAAGGATCTTGTCATGCTCATATATGGGATGATCAAGCAGCCCGAGTTCCCTCAATGTTATGGACATCTGGAGCTTATGGGTTATGACCATTGGATAGCGCCTTAACATCAGCCATGATATTCTATAGAACATTAGCAGGATACCTCAGTTGTTAGGCACATCAGTGGTTATCGGTGGGGTAGTTACTTGACTACTACTAACGTATGAGGTTTTTGAGTTAGAGGTGGGATTGTAGGCTGAAGGTAGCATAGTTGTGAGCTTTTAGACTACATTAGACATATGCATGGTTAGATGCACCCCGATCAAATCAGAATGCTTTATATGGAGGAGGTAGATAAGGATCTAAAAATTTGTAGGCAGTGACATATGTTAGAGTCTAATAAGGAGAAGTTAGTGTTAGTGTAAGGCCTAGCCCCAATGCATTGTTATAAAACACTTTAGTTAATAAATGAGGCATTTATTTTATCTATTGTATTCCTGTGCATATCAATTGATAGAACTATCCAAGAATGTTGTTTCAGTTTAAGTTATCATGTGTGAGGCACATGGTTGTAAGACCTTGAAACAATAGAGACTTCATTATAAATATCCCTAGTCAGTCATTGTTATGGGAATAACAAATGAATTAAGACTAGTATGCTCTCTCTGATAAGTTGAGTTCTGTCTTATGGATCATAAGGACAAGAGTGTCAATCAGAGATCATAGATACATGTTTAGAACATGGTATCTGGATTTGATCCATTCATGAGAACACTACATGGTACAAGTCATAAGTGTTTCTCATGTGCAAGTTTTGCATCAGAGTTCTTAGACCTAAAATCTCTATGAAACTCTTTATGAACTACAGTGTACTTTGACATACACCTAACGTGCTCGTAACATGGTGACAAGTATGGGTATGCTTGGGTATGCACTGATCCATGTTAGAGAGCATGAGAGAAGTGAAGGAATTACCCCTCTCGATAAGAGAGAAAATATCATCGGCCACTTGATCAGTGAACTAAGAAGTGTATGGCCATACCGAGATGAAATAATGAGTAATCATTATTTATATGAGAGTTCAGTGTCACTGGAATATCAAGAAAGGAATTAATATATATAAGGATGACTAATTCCATGCCTTATATTAATTCTGATATTTAAGGGTAAAGGACAATGCAAAATTGCATTAGGTCACTAAATGCCATGTGCATTTTCATTTAATTTGGAATGCTATAATATTTTGCTAGAGAGTATATATAGCCTTTGAATTAATTTATTAATTCATTGCCAATATTAAATGGACCTATAAGATCGCACACAAAGCATGAGGCTTAAAACATGTAATTAAAGTATTGGGCATTAATTTGGGCTTTTAATTAAATTCAAATTAATGAATGTGATGGGTATTAAAATTGCTAAGTGGACCTTGGTCCATTAGAGAGAGAGATTTGGCCTACAAGGTTTAATTTCAATTAATTAATTATCTTTTATTAATTAAGTTAATTAAGTATTAAAGCCTAAAAGCATTTGAATCAAATTAAAACACTTAAATAGGAGATAAAGTGATCGAAATTCTAAGATAAAAATAATGTGAATTTTGGTACATGCATATTTCCTAATTAAGTGGTAGTTTTTGATTAAATGTCTTATGTCATTTAAATTAATTTGAATTTAAAACCTAAAAGGAATTTAAATTAATTTGAATCACTTAATTAGGAAGTGATGGAGGCTAAATATACTACCTAATTAAAGGGGATTTTGGCATCTTTAAGATTTCCTAAACCTAGTGGTATAAATTAATGAAATAAATTCTCCAAGTTAGGTTTTTTCTCTCTCTAAGCCACCACTCTCAAGGGAAAAGGACTCTTCCTTCTTCTCTTGGTTTTTGGGCAACCATTGGTGAACTTTAGGAAGAACAAAATCAGGTCTTGTGTCTTTAGTTCAATACCCATTCCCGAATATACATACATAGAGCTAGCACTCTCGATTTTAAGCATTGCTTGCAAGTGTGTGTGTGAGAATAGAGAGGAGTGGCGTAAAGGCTATTCCTTTCGGCATTGGTGATCGAGATCTAAGGCTGATAATTTCATCCTACTTACTGGTCATCATCAAAATCAAGTCTTGAAGTGCATCTAAAGTTGTAAGTTTTAAAACCCTAAAATTGCATGTTTTCGATTCTTGTTTATGGATTGCGTGGTATGTATGATTAATTTTAACTTTTTTTCGCTGCGTGATCATATATATATATATATATATATATATATATATATATATATATATATATATATATATATATATATATATATATCATGTTATATTCCATCAGTTAGAGCATAGAGCACTTAGAGGTCATTCTCCTTTTCGCCTGACACACTCTGTAGAGACCTAGACCTCTGGTATGAGATCTAGTCCAAACCATTCAATGGGATGCACATGGACATAGCCTATAGTACCATGAGGTTCTAGCAGGCTACATATATCAGTACCATATAAAGCTTATATATTTCATCCACATGGTGATCCTGATGCATCTACCTTCCAAAGGCTAGAGCCATCAACTCCAGTTTCCTCTGCACCTATTGTTATAAATTTAGAAAGTAGGTTAGCTTTCCTTGAGCAAGCCATTAGGGTTTTAGGATGAGATCTGCATAGTGTACAGGGTATGATTGCTACATCTAGCTACTTGTCTGACTAGAACTCTCAGATTATAGGTGCGTCAGTAGCCACAGATGGACAGATGACACAAAGATTTGAGATAGAGGTTTTGGGCCTTAAAGAGAGTGTGAGACATGGTTGAAAGTGCCACATTGCACATTTTGCTCAGATAGAGATGGTAGTACACCGATAGGAGATAGCTATAGGATAGGTACATGCGAGTGTATTCCATTAGCAGGACTATGGGTCATATCCGACCCCATTAGCTCGGGTAATAGGTTTTGAGCTTAAGGTACCTCAGCCACCACCACCTACTAATCCCTTCCAGGCAGATCCTTCATAGTCTTCTTAGTTGCCAACAGGTCCTTTAGCCAAACCTTCAGGATCGATATGCCAAAGATGATTTTCAGAGGGATATATTTAAATTTTCTTATGTTGATCGTCTAAACTATTGGTTATTTCTAGTTGTTTTGCATTTATAGAATTGGTACTATTTTTTATTTATGTGGTGATGTATGGATAAAGATCCTTTCATAGGTACCAATACCCTTTTAAGAAGTGGTGTATCCATAAAAAGCAAAAGTCTTCTCATAAGGCATTTAATCCATCATCCTCAATGATTTTGCATGCCAAAAAATCGACACTAATTAGATGTCCCAATCAAGGGTTAACTGATAATTGTGATTTATATGGTATTTTTAGTATATTTTAATGTGTTTAATTAGGTTAATTTTGTGTTAATTAGGTTAGATTTGAGTTTAATTGGTTAATTTTATGTTTTTGGAGTTAATTGTTAATTTTGGTATTTTTCAGGGTTATTTTGCAAGAAAAATGACTTAATTGTAAAAAGGCAAGAAGATTTGGGCCAAAACTATGAATTTGGAAAATTCATGTTAATTAGTGATCGTGAGGTCTAGAAGTTCGATGCATGGCCACGTGAAAATGAATGAAGAAGAAGACGTGGCCACGTGAAAGAACAAATGAAAAAAACCAAGTAAACACGTGACCACGTGTGAGGAAGTGTTAATCCACACGTGGCCACATGTGAAGGAAGGCTTGTGGAACACATGACCACGTGTTCAATTACAAAAGGAATGACGTGGCCACGTGATGAAGACTCCCATGAAGTGAAGGATTTGCGATTTTTCCAATTCAAGAAGGATTCTCTTCCTACTCCAATTGAGGGAGTTTAGAAGGCTTTTACAACATATTTTGCCTATAAATAGACAACTCTAAACACCAAAAAGAAGATCAATTAGGGAATTAGAGAATCAATTAGAAGAATGCTTTAGTTTTACTTGTTTTTTTCTAGTTTTTTTGTTTTTATTTTTCCTTTTGATTTTGTTTAAGTTTTTCAACTTTGTTTTAGTTTTTAATTATGTTTAGGAAATAGTTTTTTCTTCTTTGTTAATGGATTCTTGAAAACTTATATTTTCATTATTATGACTTTATTTTGAGCTTAATTTCAATATCGGTTGATTATTTCTTGGTTTTAAGCATATTCTTATCTTTGATTGTGTTGAGATTGATTGTTGGTTTATTGAATAAATAACTAAAAATTGGTTTTGACATGGTTAATGATTTGCATGTTCTTAGATTAACTCTTTAATGTTTATGCATGATTATTATCCGAAATATGAGATGATTATGTGTTAATTTTATTGGTTAATACTAAGAGAGGAGGAATTAAGAATAAATTGGAGTTGAATCACTTGAGAAAGGCTTCAATGAATATTTAGTAAGTTAAAATTAGATTTTCATACTAAGTATTAGATTTGTCTATGAGTTTAATAAAGATGTCTTGCTTTATTACTAGTTTTTCCATAATCACTGGTATTTCTATTGAACTTAAGTCATTACAATGAAAGTTAAGGTAGATAGTTTCTTTAGCAAGAGAATTTCAATTATTGTTTTGTTTTTAATTCATGTTAATTTAATTTTAGCTTTTATTTTGTTTCATTTCTTATTTTGTTTAATTTTTGCTTTCAAATCAAAAACATTTGGGAAACAATCTCAGATTATTTTAATTCATACATAGATATTATCCTTAGCAATCCATGTTCCCTTGGGTACGATATTTTGGGGTTTTAATCTATATTTCCCTATATTACTAGCTGATCTAGTACACTTGCTAGACACCGGTCATTAACACATTGATAAATTGATGGTAACAACCCAATCAATATAGGATTAACACATTAAAAAGCTGATGATAACTACCCAACCAAGGGTTAACACATCAACAAGCTAATAGTAACTACCTAGTCAATTGGGGGTTAACACATCGATAAGCTGACGGCAACTACCCAGTCAATAGAGGGTTAACACATTGATATGCTGATGGTAACTACCCATTCAAGAGTTAACACACTGATAAGCTGGCAGTAATTACTCAACTAAAAATTCACTACCACAATGGGTACGTGTCTATATGCAAAAATTTGCTGCCTTATATACTCATCTTTTAACGCTTCACTCTGAACATATGTGTGTGTACTTGGATTGTGGACCTAAAATACATGTTTATTGATGTTATTATATGTTTTCCTTATGGAAATTAAGCTTGAGATGGCTTGGAAACTGAATTATGCAAATAGCGTTTTAAATCATAAAAATCTGCCTAAAGTTCATTTGACCAGTTTGGCCAATTTTTGTTGTATCTTGAGATATAGTGACTCAAATTGAGAAATTCTAGTTTGAGAAGCAACTAGACGCATATATCTTCATTTCATATGAAGAACACAAAAACTGATTCTTACTTCTTGATAGTGAAAATTTGGGTTGAATTTTGTGTGTAATTGTTGCCCTATCATTAGGAGCAGTATGTGGTTTTTATTTAATATATTGAGATGTATAGGTTGGGTTGGAGTTATTTTTAAGGATTTGGAAACTAGAAATATAGATTAATAATTAGTATGAGGCTACTTTGGCTAAAAATGCTATTTTATAGGTCAAAAATCATGTACAAACCGAGGCTTAAAATTTGCCTCTAGGCAGAATGGACCTCACGGTCAACAGGTTTGAACTAATAATCATGAGGTAGTCCACTTTTTAGTCTAGAACCAAAATCGACCCTATGTAATGGTCAACAGGTTATAACTAATGACTGTGACCGCTTTCTCATGATCAAAGTCACGGTTACCAGAATTTAGGTGCTGACTTTGACCCTCCCCTGATTAATAAGAACGTTAATTTTAAGACTCTAATAGAGGCTTAAGTCTAACTAAGCTCCTTAAAATTCTTGTAAACAATCTTAAACATAAAATATATAGTAATATACAACATTAACTTAATGAAATGTATAAGGCATACAAAAGTAGAGTTATAGTATATAATGTATGAATGTGCCTACTTAATATGATTTCCTCATGATAATTATACCAATGTGATTATTGGTTATGCCATGATAGCTAAAGAACAATATTGTATCATTGAGTTAACACATTATATGATGAATTGTATATTATAAATCAAATGATATATGAATATGATCATTTTCCTGCACATAGAACTTGGTGGTAGATAGATAGGCATGCCTATAGGGTTACAGTGGCAACTGCTATAGTTTTAACCCCAATTGGGTCCACAGTATGTCCCAATTAGGACCATAATTTTGATCCCATTTGGATCCATAGATTTAATACCTTTAGGTATTTATATATTTGATACCTACCGATATCCATAGCACCCGTTATCCATACCCACATAACTTTAGTAGGCATTTCATAGAGAAAAATGAACAGCATGTATTTGATAATTAAGAATTGATTAACTCACTATGATTTATTATTATACATGAATGCTACAAGATTAAATATGATATATGGATTGATATGATAATTGCCTCCCAATATTATAATCAATGAAAATTATTTAATAAGCTGAATGCATTGTGATATTGGCATTGCTTATTGTGTGCTTGGGAATGACCACTGTAAGTGGATGTCCACATATCTTTTGTTTCCAACTAAGTTGTATAGCTTAGTAAGGGTGTTTATCCATGTAGGTACTTGAAGCCAAGATTCTTCTTGTAGGAGCAAGATCTGCTATAGATAGGCCAACACTAGAGATAAGAAGAGTCTAAGTATGTAATTGTACTTTTGTTATCCTTATAATTTTTTTATATTGTCTTAAGTAGAATGTAATATGAAGAACATGATAAGATCCAGTGTAAAGTAACCTAGAACTTCCTTCATGAGTTACTTATATATGTTGATGTATAGTATACAAGATAGTATTTATATGATGATAGGCAATATGTGGGATTAGGGTAGTCCGTACATTATGCGTCCTCCGCCTGCTGTCCCACCAACCGAGTATTCTGTAACTCCAAATTCACAAAGTAATGATACTTCTAATCTGCCTATAAGTAAAAGAAAAGTAGACTTAAAGTTTGGGAGCATTTTGATAAATTGTTAAAATTCCATCTAGGGTGACTTTTGCTAGAAGAATTTGTACTATTTTTATGAAGGAGAGAGAGGGAAATTGAAAGATTTTCTTAAAGTTGAATACAAAAGAGTTTGCATGACAACTGATACTTGGACTAGCATTTAAAATGTATCATATTTGTGTTTAACTGCATATTTTATTGATTCAAATTGGAAGATGCATAAAAGAATTTTGAAATTTTGTGTTATTACACTACAAGAAAATGTTAAAATAGCAACGAAAAAATAGCAACGGAATAATTTTCGTTGCTAATTTAGCAACGGAATTAGAATTTCGTTGCTAATTAGCAACGGAAATTTAATTATGTTGCTAAAATTCGTTAAAATTTTTTTGTTTAGCAACGAAAATAAAAATGGTTATTTTTCGTTGCTAAATATGGAGGGAAGTTTTAGCGCCAAAATATAGCAACGAAATTTAGTAATGGAATACTTATTCAGTTGCTAAATAAGGCGCCAGCAGATGGCGCAAAAATTTTCAATAGCGAAAATAGCAACGAAAACTTATTCCGTTGCTAAAATAGCAACGGAAAATGAACACCATTGCTATTTTAGCAACGAAATATTAATTATGTTCCTAAAATAGCAACGAAAATAGATTCGGTTGCTATTTTAGGAACATGTAAAATTTTCATTTGCAAAAATAGCAACGAAAATTGAATTTCGTTGCTATTTTAGCAACGAAAGATGTTTTGGTTGCTATGTAGGGGAATGAAAATTTTCACTTGGGAAAATAGCAACAGAATAGTTATTCTGTGCTATTTTAGCAACGGAAGATGTTTCGGTTGCTATTTAAGGGACATAAAAATTTTCACTTTGGAAAATAGCAACGAATTTCGTTGCTAAAATAGCAACGGAAGATGTTTCGGTTGCTATTTAGGAGACATGAAAATTTTCATCAAGTTTGTCTTTATAAGGAAAAAAAAGGACTATTAAAGGAAATATAAAAAGAGAATAAGAGACAAAAAAAAGGGGGAGAGAGGCGGAGAACAAGGGAGACCGGAATCCCTACCTTCAGCCGACCAACGGCGCTACGCCGGTTGCACCATCACCGGCGATTTTTAATGCCTCCATGTGTTGTCCCTCCATTCACCGGCTTTAGATTGCAAGTTTTGTTCGTCAAACTACCATCCGCCTTCTCTCTCTTTATTGCATGCTTATTCTCCTCCCTCAAGCCACTTGCGACGACAACCAGCCAGAAGTATGGCACCGGCGAGTCCCTAAGGACGAGGTTTTCATCCCGATGTCCTTTTTCCATTCTTAATTACCAGTGACGAGCAGATTGGAGAAAAGAGAAGCCGGTGGTTCTTGAGTAGATCCCGATCAAGTGGTGGTGCGTTGGACCACATGACCACTGTCGTTGGACTTCTCTCAACATCGGCTACCTTCAATTGTCCTTGGTTTCACTTCAACGAGGCTCTGATAAGGCTCCGATGAAGGTTTTGAGGTATTTCTTTAAAGAAAAACTTTTTTTTATGATTTAATATTTAAGTTCCTTGGTCTTATATGTGATGATGACATAATATTGATTTTGGATATATTTGTATTAAGAGTATTAAAGTTATGAAGTAATGAAAAGAAGTCAGAAATAAAATTAAAATTAGTGTTTTTAATGGTTGCAGGGCTTTCTTAGGAAGTGTAAGTGACTTCTGTGCTCATCATGCAAAATGTCCGATCCTTGTTGTGAAGCCACCAAAGGAGCAAACCCAAAAACACTAGGTTAAGGCTCTATTTAAATTAACGGTCTATTCAATTCAACTTTGGTAAAACTATATAAAGTTGTTGTTATTTACTTATATAATTAATGGATATAAATTTACTTATATAAATTTAAGATAAATTTTTATTATTTAGGTTACGGGGCTTTTTTCTTTAGTTGTTTTCAATCTTTTAAAGTTATATATATATATATATATATATATGAAATTTATCTTTGTTTTATTGAATTTGACCCAAATCTGTCTTGATTTGTTTTTTTAGGTCAGTAGTTGTGAGATTCCAGCTAATGTCTTCGTGATCCTGTTTCCAGCTCCCTTCTTCATCTTAATCTCTCAGCAACTCTCTCTCATGCTTTAATTCCAGGTATATACACTTCTTTTCCTTAAATTTTGTTTTTAAGTCATAATAGCTATTTTAGTAATGATTAATGTCTAAATCAGTGTCAAAAGTGCTAGAATGTATTTGGCATCTTGGTGACCTTGATTTAAATTTCCATCCACTTTTTCTTTCTATATGTGATGTAGAACAACTTAATTCTTTTTCACTTCTAGAAATTCCAGATTCTTTATAAGAATTAAGGAATACTCCCATTTATTCTGAGTTCTGCTTGTTATTGGATATACAGCGCATTATGGACATTGTTTTGCATGCATTCAATATGTGGAATAAGTTTTATTTTTTCCTGAATCCTCCTTAAATATTTGGCTGCTCTCAGGATGTGTCTAATTGGAGGAAAAGAAGTTCATAATGTAATTGTTAGCAGCATACAAGATCTGGCTGCAGCCTTTGCTAGCTATGAAGATGAAGTGCTGGTAAAGACATAAGAATGTTGCTCAGATTATGCAAATTATTCTAGAAAGTATTGATAACCTGCCGATGGTTAATTGTGTAATTCAAGATTTTGCTTTAAGAAGTAGAATTTTATGCTATCTTATGCTTTGCAGAACCAATATGTCATCAATAGATTTTTCTTACAAGGCACTTTAAATATTTTATGCCTGCTGCTGTTTTATTGATTTGTAGATGGGTTGTTATTTCTTTTAATGAATTTATATGGTGTTAGATTTATTTATTTACAAGGCACTTTAAATATTTTACAGGGCTTTAATATTTGTGCTTCCTAGAAAAGTTAGAAAACTGCTTGATCAATTTTATTATTTATCATCTTGATAATTAATTTACATTTTTGGCATTTAGCTCATAAGTTTCTCTGTCTATATGCGCAACCATCAATTCTTTACATTCAGTTGTCTCATTTGTCATCATAAAAACATACAGGAAAATGCAGAGAATCCACGGAATCCCGTTGAATTAAAGTCCAAACAATTAAAAGATCAACCTAAGCCTGCTGCTCATCGGGTAAGATAGTTGTTTGTCAATTTATCTATCCATTTAAATGTGCTATTTTATTGGTTCATGGATTTTTTGTGACTATCTGTCTCAACCATATTTTTGCAATATACTTTTCTTTCATTTTACTACATCTTTAACTTTTTCAATCACTACCTCAGGGTTTCTTGGCTCGTGCTAAAGGGGTACCTGCTTTAGAGTTATATAGGCTTGCTCAAAAGAAGAACCAAAAACTTGTATTTTATGGACATTCACTTGGTTGAGCAGTAAGTCTAATTATCATCCCTCCTTAAGCTTACTGAAGACTTGAGTTTGGACTATTGTAGTTCTTATGTTTCTTCTTTTCACCAGGTAGCTGCATTAGCTACTCTTGCCATTCTGAGGGTTATTGCTGCATCCTCTCCATCAAAAGAAAATGAAAAGATTAAGGTTAAATGCATAACATTTTCCCAGCCACCAGTTGGGAATGCTACGTTAAGAGAGTATGTCTTGTTATGTCCATTTTTTTCCTATATATTTTGTTTTGACGTATTAAAAGTCTGACAAAATTAATTTTAAAATTACTGCAGATGTTTCCTGAGAAGTTTGTGATGGATTTTGGTGATAAATTTTTTGATGAAGTAAGCTTAGTTGCTCCAAATGGTCATGTGAGCAAATTGGGATTAACAAGATTATAGAAGGCTATTTCTTTGAAAGAAATTGGACTGATTTTGCTAAGTATTACAATTTGGTTGCTGGACACTTCGTAACTTTACATTACAAATGCTTCTCAACTTTTAAGGTATGATTTTTCGGCTTTAATTTTTCAACTATTTCCTTGATTACTTCTTGAGGACCTCATAAGGATATTTTTGGAAGCTAGCTTCAACTATATGAGGAATCAATGCTGGTAGACCAATTTCCCAAAATAATTAAAATTTGAATGACAAATAAGCTTTCTAAAAAAAACAAGTAAAAATTCCAAGATAATATCTAGGACACATTATGGTTATATTACGTGAATGAGAAAAGTATATAGAAATTTTTTTCTCTATTTTTTCATTTTTATAAGTACCACCAATCATGAAGATAAAGACACATACACACACGTATATGGAAATTTTCTTAGTGTAAATAGTTAAGAAATTGAGATACAAGACACACTTCTTCTCTTCCACAACTTTTACTTAATCTTGAATGAAATTTGCAGTTATAATTTTGGCACTTCCAGTTCATGGTGTCAATAGAAATACAAAACTATTTGATCGTCATAGCTTTTGTAACTGTGGCATTGACATACTTCCACCTTGCTGCTAAAGATCATGAATGGTGGTGGAGGTACATAAAAATTTCTATTTTTTTATTTCTTTTGATGGCTTTTTGCATCACAATTAATATGTTTAGCATTTGATCATTGATATGTTTTTTGTTTTTCCTGGTGCTAGTATGGCTAACTTACTGCTATTTGTTGAAGAAAATGTTATTTTTCTTACATTTGGTACTTATCGCGGTTCAATTCTGAAATATTGACTTACATTATTGGTTTTGTTAGTTAATAAGTTTTTAAGTATAAATGGATCTTATATTATTTTGGAGAGATGCATTTGTTTTGGGTGGTGAAATGTTTCACATGAGATGTTGTACTCCCATCTTAAATTTAATTGTGAAAGATGGGCTCAAATGTGCTGCTATTGAAGAATCTATTAAAAATGTTAGAGATGTTATCAAGTACGTTAGAAGTAGTCCTCAAAGGTTAGATTCCTTTAAAAAATCTTATGAGACAGTAAATATCATGTACATAAAGAGTTTGATCATAAATTACCCTACTAGGTGGAATTCAATGTACTTGATGTTAGATATTACTTTGGGGTACCAAAAAATTTTTGATAAGTTGGAGGATATAGATAGCAAATATTTTTTTTAAGTTTGGGCCTACTTATTTGACTAAGAATAATTAGAAACAATTCACAACTCTCACAAAATTTCTAAAAAGATTTTATAATGTGGCTTGCAAATTGTTTGGATCATTATATTCAACTTTCAACTTATATTTTCAAAGATTGTGCGTATTTTGAATTTATTGTATTCTTCTCAAACTAGTGGTGATTATTTTTTAATGGAAATAGGAAAACAAATACATTCAAAATTTAATAAGTATTGGGGTTCGATTAATAAGATGAATGTCATTCTTTTCATAATTGTGGTCTTGGATCTTGGATTTAAAATAAAATTTCTAGTTTCGAAATACACAGCTTTTTATGGTGAGCATGAGACAGAGAAATTAGTTTTTAAAGTGACAACTGCTTTGAATGGATTGATAGAAAAACATAAATAATTAAAAAAGGTTAATGTTAATTAAATTGTAGCCACACCATCTAGTTCTAATGAAATTGATGATGATGTTGATGCGTGGTTTTTGAAAAATGAGGATAAAGAGCAAGTTGTATCTCAAAAAGATTTGGATATTTATTTGAATGATAAATTAGTAAAAAGTTCTCCTAATTTTGACATTTTGAGTTGGTGAAAGATAAATAAGCAAAATTATCCAATTAGGGGTGTGCATCGATTAGGTTCGGGTTAATCCAAATCGAACCCCAAAAACTCGAAACCTAAAAATTAGATATTTTCATATCCGAACTGACCTTAAGTAACACTTGAGTCCCTACTTGATTAACCCTGCTTTATTTTGGTCTCAACCCGATTAACCCAAACAACTCGAGCTTAAAGAAAATTATTTGAAAAAAAGAAAGATAACTCCATAAAACATGCATTTTTTTTCCAAATCCACTATTTTTTCCACTCTTTAATTTAATGATTTTGATCCAACAAATATGAAAGAAAATTTTGGTTGATTAAATTTCTTATTTTTTTGAAGAATAAAGAAATTACAGATCTATAGAAGAAGTTAACAAAGCAAGAAATTACAGATTTATAAAAACAAATCTATAGAAGAAACAGAATTATCCAAATCTATAGAAGATTCAAAAATTACAAATCAAAGTAGCAGAAACATATCTAATTAAAAAATTATAAATCTATAGAAGAAGTTAACAAAGCAAATACAATTACCCAAATCTAATCAAACACAAAATCCAAAAAGAAAAAAAAAAGAAAGTGTACATCTAACTTTATCTCCTTCATATTCTATAATTACTTGAAAAAAAAATAGAAGACAGCAGCAAAAAGATTACAAAACAATATATATGGATCTCTTGCACCATCAAACTCCGTAAATGGAAAAATCGCCTACCTTTGTCTCATCCTCATTGAGATTCCAGCAACGACAAGTTAAAAGAAAGCAAAGAGAGACGAGAAAGCCTAGACGAGTGATAGAGAGAAGCACATGGAGAGATCGATTGATTGAGAGAGAAAGAGATTTGGAAGAGAGTGAGAAACAAATAAGAGATATGGAAGCAAGAGAGAGAGATATGTTTGGAAGCAAGGGAGAGAGGGGCTGAAATATATAATGCAAAAAAAAACCTTATTTATGTGATTTTTGTTACGGTAGGTTTGTGGAAGGTTTTAACCCGATATGATCCAAACCCAAAAATACCAAATTCTATCATCCGAACTGATCCTAATAATCCTAACAACCTTACCTGAATGCCTCGAGTCAGATCAGATTGTTCAGATCTGATCGAGTTTTGGACACCTTTATATCCAATTTTGGCTAAGATTGCTAGAAATATTTTGGTTGTTCAATGCTCGACTGTAGCTTCTAAATCAACTTTTGGCACTAGAAAAAGGATTTTAGATAAATTTAAAAGTTTTTTTTAACTTCAATTACAGCCGATGTTCTCATTTGTTGCCAAAACTGGTTGAGATCGATTACACTTTTGGCTTTATAGGCATCAATCGAAAATTTTGTAAAATTTGAATCTGGTAATTATTATATTTGAGTAAATTTTTATAATTTTTTATTTTATTTTTATATTTTTTTGGTAATGTAATTATTTAAAATCTATGATTTTTTTAGATATTGCTTAAGATTCTGAAATCAATGTCAGCATAATGCAGAGGAAGACTGTCTTTTGACATAAATTTTAATTATACTTGTTGAGATATTTTAATTGTATTTGTATTTATTATTGTGTGAATTTATTTTGAAAAATTTTAAAAATATTGAATTATCTGAAGTACCACATTTGTATTGTACTGTATTATTTAGTACTAAAAGAACCGTATCGAATTGCTCCAATTTTTTATAAAACTATATCGAATTATCTCATATTTTCAAGACAATACAAATACTTGATTTTTAAAATATCCAAATTTTTAAAACAGTACGAAAATTTGTAAATTTTAGAATTGTACCGTATTGTGTACACCCCTGCTCCCTTCCCTTCCCTTCAGCCTTGAACTTAGCCTAGCATAATTGTGCTCAAAAGCCTATTTATTAAATGATGAATTTGGACTTTGCATATAAACTAAAGGCTTAGCATGATTTGATTTGATCATATATTATTTTTATATTTTATATTATTTTTAATTATATAATCTAAAATATGTAAAAATATACACACAAAAAGTTTATAATAAATATCAAAATCTATATAATCCAAATAATTGCATTTATTTCATTTTGTAGTTCTCGTCACTAAATAGCTCTCTTAATATTTTCTTTTCTTTTTTTTATTTTTTTTAAATTTCTTACTGTATATATTAGAGAGCTAAAAACCTTTGCTGCCTATCCAGTCACTGAACCAAATATTTCACTTTCTAACTTACTAAATTTAAGTTAAAATACTTTTATTGGTGAAACTTGATTTTAGTGAAAATTATCAGTTATTGTTCAAGCTTTTAATTATTTATAAAAATCAATTTCAATCCCAAACAAAATTACACTGAGGGAGAGAGAAACTAATAATAATAATAATAATTATTATTATTATTATTATTATTATTATTATTATTATTATTATTATTATTATTACTTTGAAAGGAAATTAATTGTTAAAATTATTAAAAACAATTAAAAAAACTAATATATAATGTACAAGGCAAAAAATGAAATTACAATTTCTTCATTTTATTTAAAATTTTCAATCTAACACCAACTAATGATAAAAAAAATGAATAATTCTCAACAGCTCAATTCCTGCCAAACCAACTAATGATAAAAAAATGAATAATTCTGAACTCCTCAAATCCTGTAAAAAATAGTTGAGAATATTACATTGAACTACAATTACTTACCCAATTTTATAAGGACACCTTTCACTTCCCTGGTTGCACTAGCATCTGCTGATCATACCATAACTAAAATAAAAGAAAATTATGCCTCGTGCTTATCGAATTTTGTGTCTTCATTTCAGTTTCTTATTTAACCTTTTTCACATTTGATCCAGAGCCTAATACACTGTATTGAGTTTTGCTTAAACTAAATATAATGCACTTATTTTTGCTAAAATCAATACAATATATTCAATTTAATAAAATCATTATACAAACCTAATACAATGTATTGATTTTTTTGCTAAAAGCTAAAAAATATGAATATATAAAAAAATTTAATTACATTGTATCAATTTTTGATAAAATTTAATACATTGTATTAACTTTTGCTCAAACTAAATATAATGTATTCGTTTTGCCAAAATTAATACATTATATTCAATTTAATAAAACCTAATACATTGTATTTTTTTTGTTCAAAACTAATACATTGTATGAATTTTTTTTTCTCAAAGTTAAAAGATATGAATATATATAAAAAAATTAATTACATTGCATTCATTTTTTATAAAAACTAATACATTGTATTAACTTTTGCTAAAACTAAATATAATGTATTCATTTTTGCCAAAATTAATACACTATATTAAATTTAATAAAACCTGATACATTATATTTTTATTTTTGCACAAACCTAATACACCGTATTAATTTTTTGCTCAAAACTAAAAAAATATAAATTTATACAAAATTTAATTACATTGTATTTATTTTTTAAAAAAAACACAATACACTATATTAACTTTTTCTCAAATTGAATATAGTGCATTCAGTTTTGCCAAAAGTCAATACACTATATTCAATTTCATAAAATCTAATACATTGTATTTTTTGTGCAAACCTAATACACTATATTAATTTTTTATTCAAACCTAAAAAATATAAACATATAAAAAATTTAATTACATTGTATTTGTTTTTGACAAAATCTAATACACATTTTCGACAAAATCTAATACATTGTCTTAGCTTTTTCCCAAACTAAATATAGTATATTCGGTTTTGTTAAAGTCAATACATTGTATTCAATTTAATAAAACCTAATGCATTATATTTTTTTGTGCAAACCTAATACACTGTATTACTTTTTTGCTCAAATCTAAAAAATATCAATATATAAAAAATTTTAATTACATTTTATTAACTTTTGACAAAAGATAATATACTATATTCAGTTTTGCTCAAATTGAATATAGTGTATTTAGTTTTACCAAAATTAATACACTATATTCAATGTAATAATTAGGGCTATGCAAATGATCGGTTTGGTTCGATTTTGGATCGAACCAATTGAACCGAAAATCAAACTTTAGAAAATATAGGAATCGAACCGAAACCGAATTTTGTAGAACTAAAAACCGAATGAATCGAAATAATTTCGTTTGATTCAGTTCAACTGGTTCTGATTTATATTTGGGCTTTTTTCAATTAAACTTTTAACATAAATAGGCCCATATATCCAACAAAATAAAACCAATTAAAAATACATACAACATAACTTAAAAATTACACTAAAAAATATAAATTAAAAAAATTTATAACACATAATTAAAAAGGCATGAAATGTCCTCCAATTAAAAAAAACATGCATTCAAATTAATACAACATAACTGTCGATGGATTTTTCTTGCTAATTCAATTTTTTAGACCTGCATTCATATAAACGAACAATAATTAAATAAATTCAATTAAATTGAAAAATAATAATACATGAGATATAAAAATAACTACCTATATAAAACAAGAATGGATGGAATTAAAATAGACATGAGATATATCAATTCATTTATAAAAATAAGTACTTTTGGTTTATTTGCATTCTTTTTAATCCTCTTTTATTCGTATAGATTATAGATATAGAGTACAAAAGTTGAGGATGCAACACCTACTGTAAAGATTGCAATTTATTAATCATCATTATCACCTAAGGAAAAACTGGATCCAAAGGTAACAGAAAGATAGCAAAAGCAGCAATTCAAAAAGAAAACTTCAAATTCCATAAGAGTAACAAGAATGTGTATTCAATAATCAGGGCACAGAAGAAAGAATCAGAAGTGAGAAATTTTCTAGACATTCACTGTCAACTCACTGTCAATTCAAAATGGAAGGAAATATGAGTTTCTGTTCTTTGCAAGTAGCCTAAAATAGACTTCGAGTAAATCCAAAGACAATGCATCTATTTGAGAATAGGCAAACCAAAATAGGGAAAATAAAACGCAAGCCTATTCCAATTAGCCATAGCAAACCTAATAAGATTAAAGGTATACTTTCAATCTCAATTCTAGCAAAAAAAAAAAGTTAATTTATAATGTTACAGTCATTAAAGAGACATTAGCAACTAACTAGCATTACTAATCAATGATGGTCCTCTATAAGCCATTACAACTACATTAAATGCATTACTTGTTTAACATATCACATTCAAAATACTAAGTTGCTACAGCAGTCTTTCAATTTCTTACTGTGGGATTCATTGTATATCATGTATATTCATGTAAACTATTAATTCAAAATAAACTACAACAATAATTAAGATCTCATGCTATCCATTGTAAATTATAAAATAATTACTTAAAAGATCTAATACTTATATTATTATAATAAGTTTATTACTGCACCTTGTGAAGATTGAAAGACATTTATCCAATCTGAATGGTAATATCACTTTGAAGCCCATTTGTGAAAACCCTGCAAAAGAATTTTCAGGTAAATATGTGTTAAATATATATAAAACTGATCAAAATAAGAATTTTCAGGTAAGTATGTGTTATGCTAGAAAGAAATAAGAATGTTTAGGTAAGTATGTGTTATAAATATATATGTACTAAATGGCCATATTAGTTCACAACTTTGATTTTATTAACAAATTAATAAAATTAGTATTATTAGAACTAATTAACTAAAAAAATAACCAACACAAAGTACTTAAAAATTGTGTTTCATACATTCTCAATGCAATTTTAGTTATTTTATCCTTGATATTTTCAATAATTTTTTGCAATTTAGCCTATAATGGACACAAAATCAAAGTTTAAGACTAATATGTTCACAAAGGTAGTTTTGACACAAAATCTGACTTTTTTGACAAGTTACAAGGGTAAATTGATATTTAATCCATAAAGAATTTTTGTTATTTTATGGAGTTATCTTTCTTTTTGTCAAATAATTTTCTTTAAGCTCGAGTTGTTTGGGTTAATCGGGTCGAGACCAAAAAAAGTAGGGTTAATCAGGTAGGGACTCAAGTGTTACTTAGGGTCGGTTCGGATATGAAAATATCTAAATTTTTGGGTTTCGAGTTTTTGGGGTTCGATTTGGATTAACCCAAACCTAATTGATGCACACCCCTAATTGGATAATTTGGCTTATTTATCTTTCACCAACTCAAAATATCAAAATCAGGAGAACTTTTTACTAATTTATCATTCAAATAAAATATCCAAATCTTTTTGAGATACAACTTGCTCTTTATCCTCATTTTTCAAAAACCACTCATCAACATCATCATCAATTTCATTAGAACTAGATGGTGTGGCTACAAT
This sequence comes from Excoecaria agallocha, assembly GCA_037975025.1. Classification (NCBI taxonomy): domain Eukaryota; kingdom Viridiplantae; phylum Streptophyta; class Magnoliopsida; order Malpighiales; family Euphorbiaceae; genus Excoecaria; species Excoecaria agallocha. The sequence goes on along the minus strand of CM075809.1, from coordinate 65,777,104 downwards.
TTAATTAACATTAACCTTTTTAATTTTTTGTGTTTTTCTATCAGTCCATTCAAAGCAGTTGTCAATTTAAAAACTAATTTCTTTGTCTCATGCTCACCATAAAAAGCTGTGTATTTCAAAACTAGAAATTTTATTTTAAATCTAGGATCCAAGACCATAACTATGAAAAGAATGACATTCATCTTATTAATCGAACCCCAATACTTATCAAATTTTGAATGTATTTGTTTTCCTATTTCCATTAAAAAATAATCACCACTAGTTTGAGAAGAATACAATAAATTCAAAATATGCACAATCTTTGAAAATACAAGTTGAAAGTTGAATATAATGATCCAAACAATTTGCAATCCACATCATAAAATCTTTTTAGAAATTTTGTGAGAGTTGTGAATTGTTTTTAATTTTTCATAGTCAAATAAGTAGGCCCAAACTTAAAAAAAAAAAGATTTGCTATCTATATCCTCCAACTTATCAAAAATTTTTTGGTACCCCAAAGTAATATCTAACATCAAGTACATTGAATTTCACCTAGTAGGATAATCTATGATCAAACTCTTTGTGTACACGATATTTACTGTCTCATAAGATTTTTTAAAAGAATCTAACCTTTGAGGAATACTTCTAACGTACTTGATAATATCTCTAACATTTTTAATAGATTCTTCAATAGCAGCACATTTAAGCCCATCTTTCACAATTAAATTTAAGATGGAAGTACAACATCTCATGTGAAACATTTCACCACCCAAAACAAATGCATCTCTTTTGCTTAATTTATTTTTCTACTGTTGAATTGCAGTATCATTAGATGTTGCATTATCAACCGTTATGGATATCACTTTAGTCAGACCCTAATCGTCTATATAGTTATTAACAATAACACAAACATTACTTCCTTTGTGACTTTTAATAACACAAAAATTCAAAATTCTTTTATGCATCTTTCAATTTGAATCAATAAAATATGCAGTTAAACACAAATATGATACATTTTAAATGCTAGTCCAAGTATTAGTTGTCATGCAAACTCTTTTGTATTCAACTTTAAGAAAATCTTTCAATTTCTCTCTCTCTTTCATAAAAAGAGTTCAAAATCTTCTAAAAAAAGTCACCCTAGATGGAATTTTAACAATCTATCAAAATGCTCCCAAACTTCAAATCTACTTTTTTTTACTTGTAGGCAGATTAGGAGAAGTATCATTACTTAGTGAATTTGGAGTTGCAGAATACTCGGTTGGTGGGACAGTAGGTGGAGGACGCATAATGTAAGGACTACCCTAATCCCACATATTGCCTATCATCATATAAATACTATCTTGTATACTATACATCAACATATAGAAGAAACTCATGAGAAAGTTCTAGGTTACTTTACACTGGATCTTATCATGTTCTTCATATTACATTCTACTTAAGACAATATAAAAAAAAAATTATAAGGATAAAAAAAGTACAATTACATGCTTAGACTCTTCTTATCTCTAGTGTTGGCCTATCTATAGCAGATCTTGCTCCTACAAGAAGAATCTGAGCTTCAAGTACCTACACGAATAAACTCCCTTGCTAAGCTATACAACTTAGTTGGAAATAAAAGATATGTGGACAACCACTTATAGTGGTCATTCCCAAGCACACAATAAGCAATGTCAATATCACAATGCATTCAGCTTATTAAATAATTTTCACTGATTATAATATTGGGAGGCAATTATCATATCAATCCATATATCATATTTAATCTTGTAGCATTTATGTATAATAATAAATCATAGTGAGTTAATCAATTCTTAATTATCAAATACATGCTGTTCATTTTTCTCTGTGAAATGCCTGCTAAAGTTATGTTGGTATGGATAACGGGTGCTATAAATACCGCTAGATATCAAATATATAAATACCCGAAAGTATTAAATCTGTCGATCCAAATGGGATCAAAATTATGGTCCCAGTTGGGACATACTATGGACCCAAATGGGGTTGAAACTATAGCAGTTGCAACTGTAACCCTATAGGCATGCCTATCTATCCACTGATAAGTGTGAAATATATATAATTTTTGATATATTTTTAGTTAAGTTATTTATTTGTTTTGGTTTTATTTGGGTTAATTTAGAGTTAATTTGTTAATATTTATGTTTTTGAGGTTAATTATGTGTTTTGTTTGATTTTTAGGTTTAAATTGGTATAAAATGGTTTAAAGTGTAAAAAGGACAAAGTTTAGGGCTAAAAGTGCGAATATGAAGAAATTAGGCGAGAAAACCAGTGTCCAGTCCAGAGCCTTGAGCCGTGACCACGTGAGTTTACTGAAGAGTTTCACACGTGGCCACGTGAAGAAGAAAATAGGAGAATCCGCGGCCATGTGAAGAAAAGAGAAGAAATAAACATGCTGAAGTCGTGGCCATGTGAAAGCAAATGAAGGCAATTGTAAAGACCACGTGACCACGTAGATTCCCAGTGAAGGACACATGTGGCCACGTGTGGAAAAAGAACTAAATGGGATGTGCCCACGTGTGAAGGAAGGCATATTGAAGGCGTGGCCACGTGATCTAACTCTCCCATGTCGCGAAGGATTTATGAGCTTCCTGTTTAGCAGAATTTGATTCCTATTTTATGACTGGAGTTTAACAAGGAGTCTACTACAATTCTCGCCTATAAATAGCAGTCCAAAACACAGAAGAATGATCATCAATCCTTAGAATTAAGCTTTGTTTTCTTAGTTTTCTTACGTTCTTTGTTTTTACAGTTTTTTCAAAACGTTGTTTTTAGTTTAAAGAATGGTTTGTGAGTAGTTTTCTTTAACTTTTACTAAAGGATACTTGAATCCTTAACTTGTATTGTTATGACTTGAGTTTGTTCTTCAATTTTAATACAAGTTGATTATTTCTTGGTTCTTAAACATAGTCTTATCTCTTCTCAATTTTAAGTTGATTATTAACTTGATTAAGCATTGGTTAATTAATTGGTTTAAGTTGATGAATGACTTGCATGCTCTTAGGTTAATTTAGTTAGATTAATGCATGGTTATAATCTGAATAAGCTATAATTGTGTGTTAATTTGAGTAAGTTAAGATTAAGAAAAGGGTAACCAAGAATAGGTGAAAGTTAAATCTCTTGAGAAAGGCTTTAATAGACATCTAGGAGACTAAATTCAGTTCTTTATGCCAAGTATTGAATTGTTCTGAATAAGAGAGTTTTAATGCTTGGAATGATAATCTTGAATAAAGTTATCTGGGTTTGTTAAACTGAATTTTCCATAATCACTTGTATGTTTCTTTTAATTAAGTCATAGCAATATTTGTTAAGGAGGATGGTCCTTTAGTGAAAGTTGTCTTTATAATTGATTTTTAACTCATTCAATTTACTTATTTTCAATAAATCTCTTCTTTACTTTAGCTTTTTCAATTGTTTTAATTTAGTTTTAAATTATTGTTTTCAAATCATCACAACTTTGGGATTTCTTTTCTCTCTTTACACACAAAATTGGTTTTAAAATTGAAATAGCACATATAAGCACAAGTTTCCCTTGGGTTCGATATTTTGGGTCATAATCTTATTTCCCTATATTACTAGCCGATCTAGTACACTTGCTAGACACCGGTCATCCACCACCAAGTTCTATGTGCAGGCAAATGATTATATTCATATATCATTTGATTTATAATATACAATTCATCATATAATGTGTTAACTCAATGATACAGTATTGTTCTTTAGCTATCATGGCATAGCCAATAATCACACTGGTATAATCATCACGAGGCAATCATATTAAGTAGGCATATTTATGCATTATATACTATAACTCTACTTTTGTATGCCTTATATATTTCATTAGGTTAATGTTGTATATTACTATATATTTTATGTTTAAGATGGTTTACAAGACCTTTGAGGAGCTTAGGTAGACTTAAGTCTCTATTGGAGTCTTAAAATTAACGTTCTTATAAATCAGGGGAGGGTCAAGGTCAGCACTCTAAATTCTGGTAACCGTGACTTTGATCATGAGAAAGGGGTCACGGTCATTAGGTATAACCTATTGACCATGACATAGGGTCAATTTTGGTTCTGGACTAAAAAGTGGACTACCTCATGGTTATTACTTCAAACCTACTGACCGTGAGGTCCATTTTTACTAGAGGCAAATTTTGAGCCTCGGTTTGTACATGATTTTTGACCTATAAAATAGCATTTTTAGCCAAAGTAGCCTCATACAAATTATTAATATATATTTCTAGTTTCCAAATCCTTAAAAATAACTCCAACCCAACCTGTACATCTCAATATATTCAATAAAAACCACAGACTGCTCCTAATGATAGGGCAACAACCACACACAGAATTCAACCCAAATTTTCACTATCAAGAAGTAAGATTCGGTTTTCGTGTTCTTCATATGAAATGAAGATATATGCGTCTAGTTGCTTCTCAAACTGGAATTTCTCAATTTGAGTCACTATATCTCAAGATACAATAAAAATCGACCAGACTGGTCAAATGAACTTTAGGCAGATTTTTATGATTTAAAAAGCTATTCGCATAATTCGGTTTCCAAGCCATCTCAAGCTTAATTTCCATAAGGAAAACATATAATAACATCAATAAACATGTATTTTAGGTCCACAATTCAAGTACACACACATATGTACAACTATTAAAGTTCCCATACCTTGTTTGTGCTACTTCCTCTTTCTTCCTTTCTATTCCCTATTTATGTCTCTCTTATTGGCTTCTTCTTCTCCTCCACACATAAGATTCCACAAAAAAATATTTATTTCTTATATCAATTCAAGCTTTCACAATTGAACCAAAAGAAAAAGTAGGGAAGAAAGATAACTTACCTCTTTATGGCTTAACCCTAAACTCTCTATCTATTCTCTTTGAGCAATCTTGAAAACCAAATTTTCTAAAGAAAGAATGAGTGAAACTAAGATGAAATTTGTGTGTTTTTGGAACCTCCTTCTATGGCCGGCCACCTTTCTCCCTTTTTATACCTTAATTTTCTCTTCATTTCTCATGTATTATCATGATATCTCTAGAAAAACTACATGTCTTCTTTCTATTGACTTCTCATTTGGCCACTTTTTAATTTGAATTTCACTCCTTCTACTTCCTTTATTTCTCATTTTACCATAAAACTTACACTCTTCATTTTTCAATTAAACCCCTAATTTCCTACTCTTTCTAAATTTACACACATAAAAACTTAATGCAAAAAGGACCATTTTTCCTTGCCCTTTTAATTTAATTCCCTTTAGGTTATTTACTACTCTCTGAGCACTTACCTCTTTGTATCACCTTTCTAATGAATCCTAAACATCTCCAATTACTACTAGGGTATAAATTGGGTCATTACATTTCAGCAGGTTATACCTAATGACCGTGACCCCTTTCTGATTACCAAGGTCATGGTTACCAGAATTTTGGTGCTGACCATGAGGTCCATTCTACCCAAAGGCAGATTTTCAGTCTCGATTTGTACATGATTTTGACTTATAAAATGGCATTTTTAGCCAAAGTAGCCTCTAAAATGTTATTAATATATGTTTCTAGTTTCTAAATCATCAAAAATAACTCTAATCCAATTTGTACATCTTAATATATTCAATAAAAACCACAAACTACTCCTAATGACAGGGCAGCGGCCACACACAGAATTCAACCCGAATTTTCATTATCAAGAAGTAAGATTCAGTTTTTGTGTTCTCTATATTCTCTATATAAAATGAATATATATGAGTCTAGTTTCTTCTCCAACTGGAATTTCTCAATTTGAGTCACTATATCTCAAGAGCAACAAAAATAGTCTAGACCAGTCAAATAAACTTTAAGCAGATTTTTCTGATTTCAAAAACTATTTGCATAATTCGGTTTCCAAGCCATATCAAGCTTAATTTCCATAAGGAAAACATATAATAACATCAATAAACATTTTTTTAGGTCCACAACCCAAGTACACACACATATGTACAACTATGAAAGTTCTCATACCTTGTTTGTGTTACTTCCTTTTTCTTCCTTTCTATTCCCTCTTCCTCTCTCTCTCTTATTGGCTTCTTCTTCTCCTCCACACATAAGATTCCAAAAATAAATATTTACTTCTTATATCAATTCAAGCTTTCACAATTGAACCAAAAGAAAGAGTAGGGAAGAAAGATAACTTACCTCTTTATGGTTTAACCTTAAACTCTCTCTACTCTCTTTGAGCAATCTTGAACACCAAATTTTCTAAAGAGAGAATGAGTGAAACTAAGATGAAATTTGTGTGTTTTTGGAACCCCCTTCTATGATCGGCCACCTTTCTCCCTTTTTATACCTTGATTTTCTCTTCATTTCTCATGAATTCTCATGATATCTCTAGAAAAACTACATGTCTTCTTTCTATTAACTGCTCATTTGGCCACTTTTTAATTTGTATTTCACTCCTTCTACTTTCTTTATTTCTCATTTTACCACAAAACTTACACTCTTTCTTTTTTAATTAAGCCCCTAATTTCATACTCTTTCTAAATTTACACACATAAAACTTAATGCAAAAAGGACCATTTTGCCATTACTCTTTTAATTTAATTCCTTTTAGGTCCTTTACTACTCTCTGAGCACTTACCTCTCTGTATCACCTTTCTAATGAATCCTAAACATCTCTGATTACTACTAGGATATAAATTGGGTCATTACATATAATCTCATCGGTCAATGCCACTCTCTAATTTGAATGTTTCATTTTATTCAATGAAGAAGAGTTGGTGAAGCTAGAAGTTTTCTTTATTTTTCTATGAGCAATTCTACATGCAACAAAAGCAATCATGATTATTGTTGTTATCTTATCGTTAATTCAATTTATGGTAAAAAAAAGATACACAAATTAAAAAGCACACTGCTATTATTATTGTCGTTAATTAATCTCAACTAGTTTTTAGTATTATGAAATCTGATAGACAAAGTAAGCATACTCAAGGGTATAGCTTGGTGAAATAATTTGAGGTTACTTGACTATACTCAAATAAAAGAAAATAAAAATTTTATGGAAATTAGAGAAATTATCATCATAAATCGACTTAAAATTGAGTATATAGAGTAGAAATTAAAATTGTGACCCTATGGTTAAAACGTTAAAACTAAATTGAACTTTTTGGCTAAATAATGTTGCATCCGTGTGTAGCTTCAGTGTAATATTTGGACTGATTATTATAGTCCAACTATCATTTATTAATCAATTTGCTATTTATATTGCAGTATGAACTCAACTATAAATTCAACAATATATCTAAACATACTAATTGATAATTAAATTTTGTTCCTCATTCACACATACATAACTTAATTCCTCTTCATTCAATGAATCTAAACTATGCTAATTTGAATTTTAATTACAAATAATTTCAATTTACAAGTCAGACTAAAGAAACCAACTACAAGGCTGCAAGAATATTTTTCTTTTTTCTTTGAAAATATTAATATAATGTTTGCATAGGTACATGTCTAAACAAAGATACATGCACATGACAAAAAAATATAAAACTTCAAATTGAAAACACGACATATTAGGAAACATGTTTGTGCCACTCTGATTACCACCTAACAATCATAAAATAGAGAAATGAGTGACTTTTTTGGCTCAAAAATCAAGGAAGAGCAATAATTTTAAACCAATATACAACAGTACAGAGCCAGCTTATCAATAAAAAGTATTAGTAGATGCAGAATTAGAAGCAAAGTCAAAAGAACTAGAAGCAAAACTTAAATAAAAGAACTGACCTGGGATGTCGATAACAGTGTAAGAGGTGGATGATAGTGGCGAGAGGCTGTAACAACCTTATCAGAACAGTATTTTTCAATGCGAAACTTAGCGGTAAACTGTAAAATTTTTTTTCAAACTTCAATCATTGCCAAACAACTTTGATAATATTTAATATTTTGTTCAATTTACGAAATTTCGGCAGCACCATGGCTAGAACTTACTAGCCTCCTGAAAAATTCAAACAATCCACCCAGCCTCTCAGAGGCACAACAAATCATATATCAATGATAGTCATTTACAACTCATTAACTGAAATTATCAGAACAGTAACAATATTTATCATTTAACAAACATTACCTTAAATACCGTTCAGTTCTATACTCTCACTGTCTAAGTATATACATGCCACATATACTAAACATAAAAGTACAACTAATTTTCTTCATCTTCGCGTTCTGCTTCTCCATGTATCAAGCACCTTCAATAAACCTGCACGCAGTAAACACTAATGGCTGAGCACTAGAAATGCTCAGTGGTGACTACTAATCCTAGAACTTTCCAATTTAAACATAATTACATAAATTGTACAAACTTCTATTCTTATTTATCAGAAATTTACTTTTAATTTCTTTCACACTATTTTCATTGTTTACAAACATTTTTTTTGTAACCATTTTACTTTGTTCGTATACTTTTCAATTTATGTTACACTACTTTCTTTATGATTTGATTACAAATTGACTTTTCATTTTACATTTCTTACTTCTACTTTTACTTATCTTTTGTCTTATACTTTTGCAACACTTGACGTAGTTGTCATTTCATTTAACGAATTACATGAATACTCATGTCTTTAATGGCAAGTTCCTGCTCCTAGTTCCATTAGATAATTCAAATACGATTTCCATTATCTATTCTTTTAATTCACTTTAATCTTTAGGCTTATAGTTTTTATTGCAAAGTGATGTAAGTATTTTGGATCACTCTGCATACAAATCTTTATTTTCTTTTCTTTTTAAATAAAACTTTTTCATTTTAACTAAACAATCGTTTGTCTTTTGATCATTTTACTTTTCACTTCCTCTTTACTTCCAGTATTTATTATTTAGTCATATGTTTACACTTAAATACAGTATTGTCATGTTTGACTTTAAATACATAATTAGCACCATTTTTCGAACTCTTTATTTTCTTAAAATAATAATTGGTACACAAATTACAAATTCAATCTCATGGGTCTTTTCATAAAAATTTTATTTCTATAACCATTTTCTTATCATTATTGCTTATTAATTACAACCTTTGGGAACAATTTCGGTTTTTTCCCAAAGATTTCATTTTCTTTCAATCAAGCTCTTTGTCATTTATAACATTTACATTCAATTACTTTTACACTTTCGATTTATTCTTTTCAATATGCCCATAATGCAATATGACAGGACTCTCAAAAAGGATATACGGAACATGGACCCAAAGGCCCCACTAAACAGATAGAGAAATGATCTCGGAAAATCAAGTCTCACAAAGCAGAAAACATATGCACTTTCACTTTCACTTTACACTGAAGCTATGGAGATCAAAGATCCTACCCATAGCTAAGCAAGTCACCATGACTTGTACCGCGGTACAGAGGTGTCCCTATGGCTAGCCAATTATATCCTAAATAAGAATATCACTACCTGACTATTGCTAAGGGCAAAAACAGTCAAGACCTTTCTAAATGATTTTCAAACATCAATAATTTTAATTTCTTTTATTTTGCTTAAAACAGTGTATTTTGTCAATCGCACTCTTTTTAGTGCTATCGACTATGCAATAACTTTTTTGTTTCCTATCCTTTCTCTTTCCGATAAAATAATTCACTATAAATAATTATTATTCTTTCGATTTTTAATTAATTATTTTCTCGATATATTTTTTTTCTCATATTTTGTGAATTATGTCAAGATAATTTACTCTTTACTTTCTTGACACTTATTGAATTATTGCTTGATAATTCAAAAATATACTTTTACAGTCATTTTATTCACTTTTTGACTCTTAGTCAATCTCTTGCTCTTTCGGTATGAATTTGCAATTATTTGAATATTGCAATACTTAATACGGGTTATGAATTATTTATAATAATTCATCATTTTATTCGAATTATGAATTATTTTATAATCCGATTTTTCCTTTGAGTACTGTTCATTTATACGATTACTATTCACTTATATACTTACTATTTACTCATACGATTAGTATTCACTTATGCAGTTACTATTCACTCATACGATTACTATGGTTAATTTATTTACTATACTTTTTATTTTCTGAAAATTTATCATTTAATATCTTCCTTTTCCTTATACGAAATGTACATTAAATTATATTAAATTATCGCTTTTAATTGTTTATTGAATTATTTCTCAATAATTCAATATTTCAATTATGTATATTTCATATTTATTTTCTAAATTAATCCATACATCACATAAAATTCGTAAAAATTTATGTGAACATTGCTTTTTAATTATTATCGTATTTTCTTATTTCATGAATTATTTTAACATAATTCATCATATACCATACACTTAACAATTCTCTAAATTTTCATAAATTTCATTAAAAATTCATGGCAATTTATTTTATGCTTATTATCATTATATAACATAATCAACAAAAATTCTCTACTTTATCAATTACATTATTTAATACATATTCCAAAATAATCATATAAATTTCTATAAATTCCATAACAATTTATGGATATATATTATTTCATCTTCTATCAATTACGACTTAATTTCATTAATTTACAACACAATAATTCATTTCTTTAACAAGAAAATTTTTGATTCACAAAGGAAATTTCTTAATAAATTTCCTTAACCCAATTTATACACTATATTAAGCTTAATTAAAATTTAATTGAACAATAATAACATTAATTTCAATATTAATCAATAATTCAATATTTTTCCTTAATAAATTTAAAGGAAAAATTCAACAAATTAAGGAAAATTAAAAGATTTCGTAGTCACATACCTTAACGGTCGAATTCGCTTCAATTTACTTAATAATTTCCTCACCGGACCGGTCACCGGAGCGTCGTCGGAATCTCGCCGGTGACAATTTGACACTGTCACCTCGTAGATTGGGATCCCCTCTTTCATTTTTCGGTGGTCACGTGTCCAAATTCTTTCTTGGTTGGTCGGAATCTTGACTTGAATTACCCGCCAAACCTATTTCCGATCTATTGATCACCAGCGTTTGAGGAGCGATGAAATACACCGGAAGACTCGCCTCATCGTCGGGAGTTGATCGGTGGTGGTGGTGTCCTTATCCGACGCCTTGATTTGCCGGAACGAACAAAAAACCCATTTAAAATAAAAATATGAAAAACTCGACGATCAGACCACCACAACGGAGGCCGGACGCCGGTGAGAGGGAGAGGGCATGCCGCTCGTCGCCATCGTGGTGGTGGCCGGCGTGAGGGGTGGCCGGCGGTGTCCCTTCCTCCCTTCTTTCCCTTTCTCTTTTTCTTTCTTTTCCTTTCTCTTTTTCTTTCTTTCTTTTCTTCGTGGTCGACGACCACTGCTTCCATTTTACCTTTTTTTTGTGACATGTTTCTTTCTTTCTTTTATTTGTAAGATTGTGGCCACTGGCCACAATTGCCGACATTCATTTCATTTTTTTGTTTTTCTTCTTTTTTTTTCTTTTTATATATTTATTTATTTATTTATCCATAATTTTACTATTTTGGTCCCTAAAACTTTTGCTATTACATTCAAAGCTCCTATTCACGTTAAAATTGATTTCACAATTTTTATCATATCAAATATAAGCGGGACACAAATTTTCGGCTCAATCAGAGTCCGTTATCAGTTCGATTTAAATTTATTAGTTCAATCCAAAAATATCGATGTTATAGAAAAATTTACTTTTTGCAGCCAAAATAATCTATATATTATTTTAGGCTTAACTGCAATTTTTTTGTAATTTTTAGAGTTCGTTTACTATTTTTAAATATTTATATAATATTGAGTCAATTCCCTGATAATAAAAATTGACTAGCTACCTTTTTCATATTTTTTACTTTTCGAGATTCATTTGACCTCGGTTTTACTTTAAATTTCAACCCCGGACTCACCATGACCAATATTTTTCGATGGTTCAATAAAATATTTTTCACTTTCGGGTGCACTTTTCAGCCCGAAAAATACTATTCACTGTCGGAAAATACTGTTTACGGCTAACTCGGTGTTGAGCCGTTACAAAGGCGAATATCGGCATGCTCAAATTTGTAAAGTGAGGGGCAGTGGCAAAAGGTTGAGCAAAAAGAGTGTGGTGAAGGTAGAGAAGAGGCAGAAAGGGGCAATGAATGAAGGACTTAAACCTAATTTCCTTGTCACCCTCAAATAATTCTATTTTCAATATTTTTAAAATTATTAACTACTTAATTAAATATTTTGCTCCTTCCAAAAATCCAAAATAAACAAATCTTCCCTTTTAAAAAATTTTAAATTTAATTTTTAATTCTAAATTCAATTTTTTACCATTAGAAAAATAATTTATATTTACCATTATTTATAAAGATGAGAGTAAATATAAAATATTTTTTAAATGACTATTAAATTAATAGTATTAATAAAATAATTTATAAAATAAAGTATTTTATAAGCTGATGTTATTCTTTTTTATGGTAAAAGAAAGATAGATATTCCAAAAAATGTTAGAGAATAAAATAAAAAAATATTACTCTAATTGTAATTTAAGAAATTTTTATACCTCTTTTTTTATGTATTTCTTAACATTCAAATTGTTTATCAAATATTTTAAATTGGTATTCTAGTCATTCTATTTGCATAGTTGAATACTTGAATTCAATTGTTATAATAAAAAATAATTAATTGAATTTTATATCCCAAACAATTACGCATTTAGTATAATATTAAATCACTTTATAGATGCATAAAATACAATAAATATTTTTATTTTATTTAAAAATTATATAATTAAATTATTAATTTGTATATTTATTAGCTCTTTGAGTTAAAAATAAATGAATATTATTTGAGTGATACTAAAAATAAATAAAATTAATTGATAATATGATTATATACTCATATAAATACATTCAATCATTCATGATATAAAAGTGAATAAAGTTAATTGATAAGATAATTACATAATCATATAATTATATTTAGGGGTGAGCAAAAAAAATCGAAAATATGGTTAACTACAAAATTGGTTTGAAACCAAACCGATTTTACTTTTTTTATTTTTTGTTAATAGTTACGATTTAAATTTTTAAATACCGGTTAACCGGTAAATATATATATATATTACTTCAATTTTTTTCTATTTTTCTCTAAAATTTACATAAAATAATACTTTAAAATATATTTAAAATATATTTTTATTTTTATACTTTAATTTTTTTATATTGACCTATAAAATTTAAATAATACTTTAAACTAAATTTATATTATATCATTCTTTTTAATTATATAGTAATATTTATATATAGTATCTGATTAACTTTTATAAATATTATTTTTTATCATATATTGGTGTTTATATTTTACTTAATAGCATTTAATTACATTTTATTATATTTTAGATTTATGTTATAACATTTAATATTATCAAAATTTTTATTTGACTTAGAATCATACATATTAATTTTCAATAAATATCAAATCTATTTTATAACATTAGCTATTAATTTATAAAACGTAAATTTTGGCTAGTAAATTATATTTATTTTTTTAATTTTTATATTAAATTACTTGACACATTTGAAATTGAATTGAAGTTTGTATAAATTTTTTATATAATTTTATGTTATAAATTTTAATGGTTAACCAAAAAATATTGGTTAACCAAATCGAAAAATCGAAATCGATGGACTGGTTAACTGAATATAACGGATTTGTTAATGGTTAGTGATTTTAAAAAATCGATATTAATAGACTGATTAATTATTTTACTCATGAACTGGTTAATTGGTTCATACTCACCCCTAATTATATTAATTGATAAAATTTTATTATATATAATAATTATATATAATTACATTATTAATTTATAATTTCATTACTAATATAGGTATTGTACAAAAATATATAAATATTAGTTGATTGATATTAAAAATAAATAAAATTAATTGGTTAAATGATTATACACTCATATAATACATTAATTGGTAATATTTCATTATATATAATAAATATATTTAATTACATTATTAAATTAGATATTCATATAGGTATTATCTTAAAAATTGATGAGTATTAGTTACTTGATGTTAAGAGTAAATGAAATTAATCGATAAAGTACTTATGTGATAAATTCTTTAACTTACATATCTACATAGATATTTATAAAAAAAAAATTAAATAGTAGTTGAGTGATATTAAAGATAAATTAAATTAAATACAAATTGTTTTAGTTATATATTCATATTCATGTAGATAGAATAATTACTATAATAATTAAATTTCTATTCTTAATAATTAAAATATTTAGCTTAACTTATTAAATAATTACTATCTTAATTTTGTGTATTAAAATATATAATGTAGATAATTATGAAGTTAAATTTATGCATTACATATAGAATAAAAATTATGAGTAATATTTATATATAAATTATTACTATTATGTATAATAATTAATAAATATCTATTGTTTTTGGTACAAGATAATTCGGTGTAGTTCAATATTAATTTTCATTCGATTCTTGATAAAATATCTAGATCCATTTCAAACAAATTCAACTATATAATTCGGTTCGGTTCTAGTTAAAAAATTAACAATATAGTTTGATTTTGAATCTTTTTTTCAATACTTCGATTCGGTAAAGGACGATCCAGACCCGTATACACCCATAGATATCCTTTAAAAGAAAGAAAGAAAAAAAAAGTTCAAATAATAGCAATTTTCGAAATATGGGGAATGTATATATATTTTGCAGCAAAAATAAACCAAAGACATAATACGGCGCCGTGTGATACCCAAAAACAAATCCCAAACTTGGCAAGAAAGCCAAAACTAATAAGAAACTCGGTTAGGTTGCCTCAGGCAAATAATCGGTTTTATACTCTCCCTTTCCGACCCCTCAGATTGGAATTAATCTCCTCAAAACAACAGGTGAAAGCTTTTTTCCTTTTTTTTTTTTTTTCCGTCTCTTAGTTTATACTTTGATGTTTCTAAATTTTCGATTAACTGCTAGTTTATATTTTTGAATACGTAAATTTCTTGCCTATCATCGTCGATTTTGTAATGTTAGTAGAACAGAAAGTAAGAAATGTAATCTTTTGCCTGATTTAATTGAATCTGGAAGTGAAAGATACAGGCATCACTATTTTTCTTGATTTGATATTTATTTGAACTTCTTTGTGATTTTAAGTTTCTGCCCTCGTCTACTTTAACATTCGGCAAATTTTGTGTAAAAAATGAGGTTTATTTATTTATTTATTTTTATGTGATTTTAAGCGAATGGCGTTTCTTATAGGAACTTAGTTTAAAGTCTATGCCATGTGATTGTTTTGTAAATTATAAATCTTTAATTTCATTTTAGTTACTGATTCTTTTCCAAGTTTATGGGATCTTTTAGCTTGATATGTAGATTTGTCACACAGACTGATTCTGTTTTTAGTATTTTTCAAATTACTTGTCCAGTTTGCTTAGAATTCAGTATACCTTATGAAAAATTTTGGAACTCCAAGGAATAGTGCACCAATTAATGTGGCAGTTTTCAGTTAAGTTCTATTATCATGCTATTTTTCATCTTCATTGTTTGGTTAGTACTTAGTAGTATTGCGCCTTTTTAAATCAGAAGTGATGTTTTCCCGTTCAAACATTCCTATTTAAACTTAAAAAAGCAGTAGATTCTGCGATTGTAACAAGCATAAAATTAGAGTGATAATGATGGACTTGTAAATTGTGGGTAACTCATATTTTGATATTTGTTAGTTTGTCAGTTTGGCTTGATTTAATCAAATTTGTTAACTTCCAGCTGGAAAGCAGTTTGATATTTTGCTTTGCACAAAAAAAAAAATAAGCCAATTCCTTGGTGAAAAATTCACTCTCTCCATTCTAAAATAATAGTCCTTTCCTTTTTGACACAGTTTTCGAAAAGTTAGATTTTGTTGTTGCTAGATATAATTTTACATATGATTTATTAATTATGCCCTTCATTTATTTATGTATGATGATTATTGTAAAGATCAAAATTATTACTAATATTAATAGACTATTGGTAATGTAATATTGCCTTGTTGTGAGACATTTCATGACCCTAAATGAAGTGTATAAATAGAGAGGTATAAAGTTAGGATATTATAAATTTTATTTGGGAAATAGTATAATTGAATGAAAGGTTGTTGATTGTTAAGAAATTAAATAAAGATATTATATTTATGGGTAATTTACAAGTTAATTATAAAATAGAAATAGTAAGTGCACTATATTTTGGAGCTTACCAAAAAGGAAAGTGGAATTATTATTTTGCAGCAAAGGTGGTTGCCCTTTCTTGTTTTTCAACATGTCATCTAATTGTGCAATCATGCCCCTCATTCTTTATTACATTGTTGCTGATGACCTTGATTGAAACTCTCTTTCATTTTTACAATTAGTGTGATACATAATGTCTCGAAGATATGACAGCCGCACAACAATATTCTCTCCAGAAGGTCGTTTATACCAGGTTGAGTATGCAATGGAGGCCATTGGAAATGCAGGAACTGCAATAGGTATATTGTCAAAAGATGGAGTTGTCTTAGTTGGTGAAAAGAAAGTCACTTCCAAACTCCTCCAAACTTCAACATCAACTGAGAAAATGTACAAGATTGATGACCATGTAGCATGTGCTGTGGCTGGCATAATGTCTGATGCCAACATCCTTATAAATACAGCCAGAGTTCAAGCCCAGCGTTACACTTTTGCTTACCAAGAGCCAATGCCTGTTGAACAGCTTGTGCAATCTCTTTGTGATACCAAGCAGGGCTATACACAATTCGGTGGACTCCGACCCTTTGGTGTTTCATTCCTTTTTGCTGGCTGGGACAAGAATTTTGGTTTCCAACTTTACATGAGCGATCCAAGTGGAAATTACGGTGGTTGGAAGGCTGCAGCCATTGGAGCAAACAACCAGGCAGCACAATCAATGCTGAAGCAGGACTATAAGGATGACATCACAAGAGAAGAGGCAGTTCAGCTAGCACTTAAAGTGCTCAGCAAGACAATGGACAGTACAAGTCTTACTTCTGATAAGCTCGAGTTGGCAGAGGTCTTTCTCACTCCTCCTGGAGAAGTGAAGTACCAGGTCTGCTCGCATGAGGCCCTAAGCAAGTTGCTGGTTGCATTTGGAGTGACCCAACCTGCTGCTGATGCATCTTAGGTTATTTTGGCTTTGTTAGATACTCCTAATATGAGGTATTTGCATGTTAAACTTTGTGTGCTTAATTTGTGTAACCTTTGGTTGAATGATATTTTTGCTTTGGTTGTTTATACCCAGCAAAGAATATTGATTCCCATTTTTTTTTTCTGAGTTTGAAGCTTGATGACATCTAGATCCTTTCGGGGACTCTTTTTATATGATTTGTTGGATGCTGTCTGATGTATATGCTTATTTTTCCTTGAAGTTAGATTGCTTCTGAGGTGGAAACTGGAATCAACTTGCTTATAGTTCAATTTTTACAGTTCGAGGTGCATTTTATAGCTCAAATTTTATAGCACCGGAGCTACTTGCACTAAACATTTTTACTTTTTCAGACAATCTTACTATAAAATTAACAAGTGTTAGTTTGGTGC
The DNA here is from genome assembly GCA_037975025.1 of Excoecaria agallocha. Classification (NCBI taxonomy): domain Eukaryota; kingdom Viridiplantae; phylum Streptophyta; class Magnoliopsida; order Malpighiales; family Euphorbiaceae; genus Excoecaria; species Excoecaria agallocha. Next base: position 65,759,559 of record CM075809.1, on the reverse strand, counting down.
GCAGTGGGCCGTGTGCTACCGTCCAATCGGATGAACAATACCGGCAAATGTGCTAGTCATTCGATTGGACTGCATAACTCATGGCACATCCTTGCACTGCATATTGCATCGTCTTCCAAAATAAACTGATGAGGATTACATATAGCCGTTGCCAAACAGAAAACAGCTTGTTTTTCACCTATGGAGTTAAACGTCCAATTAATAGTAATGATAACCATAATAATAGTGATAATGAATAACTTATAAATTTAGAAAGGGCTTGACCCGCATATTACCTCTGGTGCTTGCTCAAATTTTTCATTTCTTTCTTTTCTTGAACAACCTTAAATTCATACTCACTTTTATTTATTTATTTATTTTGCCCTTTACCCTTTATTAGCACTTTACAAAGTCGATTTTCATTCTAGTTAGCTCCTTGTGATCAACGTGAAGCTCATGTGGAGTGTTGTCAAAATTTGATAATCATATCAATATAAAAGGTCTAAAGGTCTAAATGGAACGATAATCGACTTTATAAGAGAATTAAAAAAAAAAAAGAAAAGAAAAATAAAAGTGTAAAGGCCAGTTCAATATACAAATGACTACAAGGAAGAGGTAGCTGTGATGTGGTAACAGTGGAGGCAATTTAAATTGAACTATTTTTTTTTAACCCCTATGAGATAGAATGGTTCTTTTGACCTCTATTTATTTTCAGTCTTTTCAAATACCTCCCATGAAGAAATATTCATTCTGCTCATAATCTTTAATCCATTGCGTGCTTGCATTCGAATCGTCGGATCACACATGTCCATTTGATTTATTAATTTAAATGTACGCGCATCACATATCATTCCATATTTAAGTGTTAACTTTACTGAAAAATTTTAATCACAATTGTCACATACCAAATAATAGAAGCGGAATACTAGAACTCACATATGAAAATGAATGTAGAAATGTTATGCAAATCGTCGGTTTATGAAAAGGCCTATGCACTACAAAAATCAAGGTCAAATACATGAATTGGCACTCCGATTTTTATTTAGACACTTCAATTTATTGATTGTCTAAATAAACACTCTAACAAAGAGATTAATATATATGTGAGCCATTATTGCTCACGTGGCACAGATAGTGTAATTTACCTAAAGAAGAGCGCATGAAAGACCATAACACCCACTTTCCCCCTCCTTTCTCTCTCATTTGTTCATTAGATTTTAGTTGTCAAATCCTAACCCCTCACATGAGATGCTACTGCCCACCACCGCCGTCATCCAATCTCTGCCTCCACCACACACCGCCAATTGCTGGCTTCATCCACACCCCAATACTTCTCGATACAAAACCAACCGATCTGCTTTTCTACATCAATCATTTAACCCCAAACTTACTTTGAATGATATTGAACCCAATATATCCGACCCGTTTCTCTTATGACGATGAACTGGAGACAAGTAAGTCGAATCGGAAGCAGAAGAATAAGACACAGAAGATGAATATGAAGGTCGATCCATGGCTATTTTGGGACAATTTTAAGAATAGTGTATTTTCTACAAATATTTGGGATATTGGGGTGTTTTACAAACAAATTGGGGAAATGGGGTCTTTACCTCATTTCCGCTGCTTATTTGGACGGAAATGGCATGGAATGACGAGATGGCAGAACTCCATTTCCGCTGGAGTCTTGGGCGAAAGTGGCAGTGTGCAATTATGTGTCCGGATGCTCCATTTTCGCTGGAGAATGAGGCGAAAATGGCAGTTATTTCACGTGAATAGCAGTCAGCTCCATTTTCGCTGGAGACTGTGGCGAAAATGGGGCATTTTCGCTAGAATCTATCGTTGAAGTGGACAAACACGAGCACACAGTGAGCTCTTTCTCTCCCGTTATATATAGCGGTTTAGAACGTAAAAAATTTAGTTTGTTTGCTGAGATGTATAGTCAGTTTATGAAAGTTATTGTGAGAGTAATGTTAGTGTGATATTATGGAAAAATTTACAATCATTTGTTAAGTATGATTCTTGTTATCAGGTAAGTAATTATATTTAAATTTTTGTAATTTTACTCATTTAATTTTAGAATGTTATGTATTAACAAATTTTTAATAATTATTTAATTTGTTAAATATTAGGTATTAATTAGATGATAAAAAGAGCGAATTTGGAAGGCACAACGATCATAATATTAAAGGTAAGTATTAAATAGCGAATGAGCTGATTATTTAGTTGTTGTTATAAGAAAACTTTTAAAATTTTGAAATATGAGTTATAAAATGAAATAAAGTTTAATTTGTAATATAATTTTTTTTACCATTTTTATACACTAGATGCTGCAGACATATCTTACTCGAAGAGCCATGATTATGAGCTTATATTATTAAGAATTAAGAATTATTAGTAAAAATGTAAGCGTAATTTGTAGTAGTATTGTGTAATAATATTATATAAATGAAGCAATTATTATCATTTTGTGTTATTATTAATTGGTTTACTATATAAAAATTTGAAAATTCTTTTATTTATTTTGGCAATTATTGTAAACGACAAGTGAGATGTTTTTTATTTTAGATCTGATATTATGTTGTTTTATTTTGTGAGAAAAAAACTATGGACAAATATTAATTAAAAATTATATTATTGTATTACAAGTTACATATAGGCAGAAGATGTCAGGCTATACGGATTTTTACTTGCACAAGGGACGGAAAATTAGTTATGAAATTGCTGGTTTTCAGTATGATATATTGGGTCCAGATGCTATTACGAAGAGAGTAAGATTTAAGAGTAAGCCAACCCTTGCTGAATTGAAACATAAAATTAACATAAAGTTTAATTTAGTCGTTAACGATGTGATTTCAAAAATTATTTACAAAAGTCCACTGTACAACCGAGGGTCGTTATGTTGGATGACGGTAGATTTGGAAGATGATAGTCACATAGATATGATATATGAAAAATTAAGAGAATATGACGATTACACAATTATTGAATTAATAATTAAAGTGGATGAAGGGAGGTTTGGAGGTAATATGCAGGCAATATATGAAACTGATGAGCAAGATAGAAATGATGGAACACAGATGGTAAATGTTGATGCAAGTCAACAATTTTTTGTGAATGATGTTGGTCCAAGTCAGCCTATGCAGTCCATCAGTAGGGAAGATTGTCAGTATGATTGTGATGCCGGTACTAGTCAGACAAACCAATCTGTACGTCGACGTGATGGTGACTTGCTTCTAAGAGAGGGCAGTTTGACATCAGGACACGGGTTTTTGTGTCGATCACATAGCTACATGCCTGATGTATCTAGGAGACAACCTGGACATTCAGCTAGCCTAATGCTTGATGGTTCAATGAGTTAGCCTAGACGGTCTGTTAGCCAGGTGCCTGATGGTCGAATGAGTCAGCCCAGACGTATAGTGACCCAAATTCCTGATCAATGTATTAGTCAGCCTAGGCGTTCATTGAGTCGACGGGTAGTCGATTTTTTTAATAGGTCTATATTTGGCAATAAATCAAGTAGTCGTCGAGATGATATGAGTTATCAACAACAAGTAAGGGTTGATGCAAGTCAACCTAGTTAGATAACACAGTCTGTAAGTCTTCAGGATGGCAATCTACTCGGCAATTTCCTTTTTGGCAATAGTCCAAACATATCTTTTAATGAGGGTCCTGATGTAGATATTGGTGAAGATGTCATGAATGAACCTACTATAGATGCGGTAGATGTTGATCATTTTGATGATGGGACGGTGAACAATAATTACATTTCACCTGATGACGATATTGAGGCTGACACTACAAATTTGATTGAGGATAGTGATCACTCTGAATTTTTTTATGATAGTGAGTCAATCGATGTGAGTGGGGATTCACATGAGGCGATCTTTAACTTTCCATCAGAACACTATACATCTATTAACTTTGATGCAGCCCAAGTGAATATGGTGGAAGGTTTGCAATATAATACTTGGGATGGATCGTTCTAATTATCAATTGGTTTGGTTTTCAACAGTAAGGATGAGGTTAAGTCTTGTGTTAAAAAATACTCTATAATGCGAAATGTTGACTTCAAAGTTGTGGAATCGAAGGTAAAATACTGGGTGCTGAGATGTGCAAAGGCCGATACTGGATGTAAGTGGAGGTTAAGAGCAGTAAAAAAAGAGATGAGTCCTTTTTAGACTATCACAAGGTTCAAGGGATCACATTCATGTCTATCTGTTGGTAACCTTTCAAGGGATCACAGATAATTGGGATCGTATATTATTCGCAATTGTATTAGGGGGATGGTAGGTAAAAATCCCACCCTTCCTATTGATGTGATTATTGCTGCTATTAAGGAGCGGTATCACTATGAAGTATCATACTATAAGACATGGTATGCAAAGGTGAGCGCGCTGGAGTCGATATTCGGCAACTATATTGAATCATATGAGAGATTACCTGGTTTTTTATATGCTTTGCAGTGCTATAATCTAGGAACTGTATATGAATTTGTTTTGCAAGAAACCCAAGTACCGACCATAAAGCAATTTCAAAGGGTTTTTTGGAGCTTCAAACCAGCAATTGATGGTTTGAACCATTGTAAGCCATTGCTATTAATAGATGGAACATTTTTGACAGGAAAATTCCAACAAACACTTCTAATAGGAAGTTCTGTTGATGGTAATGACATGTTATTTCCAGTTGCCTTTGCTGTTGTTGAGTCAGAGAACAAATCCAGCTGGGCTTGGTTTTTAGGTTTAATTAGAAAGTATGTAACTCAACAAATTGGGATAACTGTTATATCTGATAGGCACGCTGCAATTATGGCAGTGTTTCGAGATGAACGGAGTGGTTGGAAGGAACCTCTTGCATTTCACAGGATATGTTTATGACACTTTGTCAGTAATTACAAAACCCATCACAGAAATCCAACAATAAAAAAATTGCTTTACAATGCTGGTAAGTACATACATATAATAAATGAATAAATCACATTTATTATATTTGTTATGTTGTTAATCAATTTTGTTTTTTAGTGAATAACTTTCAGAAGCGCAAGTTCACGAACAAGATGAATGAAATAAAAGAGCTTAATGAGGACTCATACAAGTGGGCAATGCAGGTGCCATTGGATCGTTGGACGATGTCAGAAGATGGTGGATATCGTTATGGTCATGCGATAACGAATATAGCTGAAAGTGTTAACAGTGCTCTCAAAGGTATTCGAATGATGCCTATCACCACTATAGTGGAACATGTTTTTGGGCGAATGGTAAAATTCTATGAGCAAAGACGAGGTTTGTACAAGACGAAAATAAGTCAAGGATTTTGTTTCACTCCAAAATGCGTTGAATCTATGAACAAGCGGGCAATTAGGGCTTGAAGTCACTCATTGATTGATTATGATAGTTGGTACAAATTATTCAGAGTTATAGCTTGCAGTGAACCGGAAGATAATTCAGAAATTGACACTTATATAGTGAGTCTCGAAAAGCGCGAATGTGAATGCAGAAAGTTTCAGGGCACAAAAATGCCATGTTCACATGCAATTGCAGCATGCATGCATAAACATATTGATATGTTTTCATTTGTTGATTCGTGTTATACCATTGCAGAAGCTCTAAAATGTTATGAAGGAGAATTTCACCTAATGGGTCATCGAGCTTATTGGCCCGTATATAACGGGCCTAAATTTGTGCCTAATATGGAACTTCAAAGGAAGAAAGGGCGGCCTAAAACAACAAGAATCCGAAATGAAATGGATAGATGAGAAGGAGGTAGTGTAACCCACTTTAGCAATTGTGGAAATGCTGCACATAATAAGAGGGCATGTCCTAGTCATGCAGGGTCTTCAAATCAAGGATTTAACTTAAATGTTGCATATATGTCTTGAACTTTAAATGTTATTTTATTTTATGCTTTGATGTATCTATCTTTTTTGAACAATTATGTTATTTAGTTGGCAATTGTTTTTTTATTGAATAAGTAACATTTTCAAGTACATTATAATAATACATTACAATACTAATAATACATTACAATACTAAAATAATGCAGATATAATAATACATTAAAATACTAATAATACATTACAATACTAAAATAACGCGGATATAATAATACATTACAATACTAATAATATATTACAATACTAAACTAATGCGGATATAATAATACATTACAATACTAATAATACATTACAATACTAATCGTGCCTAAAATCCGGATGTGATAAGTGGCTGAATTCACTTGGTTCATCAAGTAAATGCATCATATTCGTATTGGATAGAAGTTCATCCAAAAAGTCATCTAGTTGCACGTTATCACCGATATCTCCACTTGTATTAAACGTCTGAATGTTGCTTGTGTACCCTGTTTGATTGGGCTCAGAAACACTAACATTTAAATCCAAATTTAATCCTGATGTACCTGCATGATAGTTATAACATGTGGATGGAGCAGTTTCTGTATCAAAAAATGTTGGCCGAAAGGTTGGTTGACTAAATTCGGGCATCGTGATTGAACATGAATTATGTAGGTAATCATATGACCACGACATGGGTGGGGGGACGTGATGAATGCCAAGTGGAACAGGAATTGATTGAACATTTATCCTTCTCTCAGCCATACTTCTTCGGCTTCTTCTTGATTACCGAGGATCCTAAAATCGAACTACCATTGGTGGAACCTATACCGGATCGGGAACAGGCTGACGTGGATATCCAACCAACATTCTGTCAATTTGTCCAACTGCTCCTAAAATACCTTCGGCCGCCAAACGAATCTCGCTTGCCTCAATTGAAGATGATGACAAAGCCAATTGTCTATGGTAAATAATTTCAGCACCATCAGCATGCATGCGTTTAGAAGGAGCTCTCAATATAAATAAATATATTATTGAATTGTGTTAAATAATCAATCAAAATTATAATATGTCCAGCATACCGATGATCCGATTGCTGCCCCAATATTGGTTATCCACCGTCTCATTCTCATTATGTACCATTGCATGTATTGCGACCTTATATGCAATGGTGCAGTCAACAATTGAGTACCAACACATCGATTATGTCGATTATTCCACTCATTAATAAAGTTAGCAAACATGTTTTCAAAATTTTTATCATAATTTTCCCTCAAATCGATTGCATGTACTGCATCATCCATCATTGGAGGTCTCGAAATGGGCTGGTCCATTCCAAATTGCCTGAGACAACGATCCAGTTGGTGTCACTCAATGATATGAAAACAAGATAAAGGCATGCGCTGTCCATTCGTACAAAATGAAGGCAATAGATGCATCACCCCTTCGTACGGTTACCATTCCACCTAATTAGAATTAGTAATATGATCAGTAATGTAGTAAAAATATCATAAATTTTTGGAAACAACATACATAATAATTACCTCATGATCACGTTGAGTGTCTACAATAATGCGATACGCATGTACATCATTGTAACTACTATTATTCAAATTTAGAGGAGATCGCTACCTATTATAAAATAATAATTTAATTAAGTGCATAAATAAATAAAGACATAAATAGCTAAATAAATACCTATATCCATACGGCATTGTCTGATTGATCACACATTCGCCTACAAAAGAAGGTCAGAATAAAGGAAGCCTTTCCCATGCCCACATCTGTAATAACAATAGATAACCACCAACACCGTGGGCACTTGGACGTGTAGCACGACAAAGATCCCTATATAGCCAAGCTAAGCATGCCGACCCCCAACTGTAACTCCCGGCTTCTTCTAAATTCTCCAAAAGGGGAAGCCACATCAGATGGATATAATTATTTGCTTGTGATGGACACAACAATCCACCAATACAATGCAGTATCCATGCATGGGTGAAGCATTGTATTTCGTAGTCAGTAGCATCGACTTGCAAAAAACCAAACGTGTCTGACAACCATCTTAGTTTAACCGAACGACCTTTCAGCATATCTTCACTTGGCATATGTCCTAACAGTTGCTAACAGAGTATTAGCCAATTATGTTTCACACGTCTAGTTATCGCACGCCCTTCGATGGGTAAACCGGTTAATATCTCTATATCCTGTAACATGATAGTCGTTTCACCAACAGTGAGGTGAAACATGTACGTCTCTGATCTCCATCTCTTTACAAGTGCAGTTACCAAATTCGCATCAACATGCATGGGACCTATCTTAGATACTCCATAAAATCCAGCCAATCTCAAATACGATATAATTCTGTCATCAATATTTGCATAATGACTCTCCATACTGGCCCTTCGAACATATAATACATTATGTTCAACCTAACAAATAAAAAAATTATTCATTTAAATTAACATGACTTAAATTATTCAATATATATGCTGCGTATAAAAATATTCTTATTTATGAATAATTTAAATTAAACTTACAACATTGCTCCACACTATATCTGCCCGGTGTTTTCCTTTGAGCGTCAATAAATCAACGCGTGGTCCTGAATTTATGTAAGGTTGGTTTTGAAAGCGATTCATTTTTAAAAATACCTACATTTAAATGTGATAAAAATATTATATTAACAAACCCCTCATAACATAAAACATTATAATACTTATTAAAAATTTATATAGTAATTTAATATAACATAAATGACATTCCATTTAGATATCTTTTAATTACAAAAATTTTAATTCCTATGTTCCTTATATCAATAACAAAATTCCTATATTAGCATAAAAAATTCCTATATTTGCAGAAAAAATAATCAACTTATAAATACCTTTGAATAATATACATTTTCTCAACTTAACAAATTTATTAAAAATAAAATAAAATTATTTTGCTTCATATCATACTCAACTGATTAATGCATTTAAATAATATACATTTTCTCAACTAAACAAACTTACGAATAAATATATAATTATTTTGTTCATATCATACTCAACTTATACACACATTTAAAAATTATACATTTTCTCAACTTATAAAATTTACAAAAAACAAATTAAATTATTTTGCTCCATATAACACTCCACTTATAAATACATTTAAATAATATTCATTTTCTTTAAAGCTAAAGGTTGAAAAAATTTAAAATATTAACTTACTAATCAAAGCACCAAATTTTTAACAATAATACTCTTCAATTCTTCACCCTTAGCCAAAAACCCAGCAAATGCCGATTCTTACAAAACCCATCAACCAAATAAAGCAAATGTGAGAAATGAAACCCAGGAAATGCCGATACTGCCTTATATTCACATTTCACCGTGCAAGTTTATGTGCAATTTACTATGCGCTCGTGAAGACTTGCAGGATTCTCTGCCATTTGCGCCCAAGACTCCAGCAGAAATGGACACCTGCCAGACAACTGCTGTTCCTGCCACTTTCGCCTAAGACTCCAGCGAAAATGAACACCCTGCCATGTCGTGTTCCTCTCCCATTTTCGCCCAATAAGCAGCGGAAATGAGGTAAAGACACCATTTCCCCAATTAGTTTGCAAAACACCCCAATATTCCAAATAATTGTACAAAATGCACTATTCTTAAAATTGTCCCGGCTATTTTTGGTTTGTTATAAGAAGCATCTGTGTAAATTTGAGAACCATTTCTCTCGTAAAGAAGATGGACACACCCTTAAGTTAGGAACACGCGTGGGAAACAACTAATAATATCATATCATGATCCACACCTTGAAGCTTTTGGAGCAGGGTAAATTCAAATGCTGGGTATATATATGCAGAGGCCATAGATTATCTTGTGGGTCACCTGCACACTTTTCTAGGCCAAGAAGATAAAGTAGCTGTGTTTTTTTCCCATTCAATAATTTAAGATGCAATTTGATTTTTTCTATCTTATTTAAGGAAATTCATGATTGAAAGTTGATAATTTCGCTGAAATTGAATCAAAATTTAAATTGATTGCAGGTTTGGGATATTTTTTTCATAGGGTTTATCGCAAAAGCTGCCACAGATAATCGAAATCGGCAGAGCTCACAGAGCATCACTAACATTAATGCCGATAACAGCAAATCAGGCTGAGAAACGGGGATTGGTTAATTATGTTGTTGAAAAAGGTGAATTGTTAAAAAAAATCAACCAAATTGCAGAGGCCATAACCAAGATTTAGTGTTGAGATACAAATTTGTGTTAAATGATGGGCTTAAGCTTGATCTGGTGTCTAGCCTAGATCGGAGTTACCCGATGAGAAAGCATCATTCGTATTACGGATAAAGAATGAAAACTTTGAGTTTTATCCTTGATTTCCACAAAATTTTTAAGATTTTGTTATTGGGCTTTGTCTTATTGCGTGTTTTGGTAATAAAACAAGCTTTTAATGGTAAACAAAATACCCTTTTTCTATTGATGGATCCTTATTCATCTGCTGCTCCTATCCATCATGATAGACTCCCATTCATCGTGATATTCAGGCTGCCCGTCCGTTGCGCATTTTTAAAATTTACATCCTACATTTTTTGCCTGAGAAAATGGGGATTTTTTGGATGATTTTTATCCCAAATCTAATCCGATCCTAAGGGATTATATTAGGGATTTAAGCCTTAAAATTAGGAGTTTGAAGGAATTTAAAAACCTAAAAAGAAGAGTTTAAAGGGGACTCAATGACTTCCTCAAATAAATAGAAAAATCCTAGGGTTTTAGGGAGGACTCTGTTCTTCCATTCTTCTTCTTCTTTCTTTGGTGGCTAAGAAAAATTTCGATTTTTTTGAAAAATTTGACAAAGGTAGCCATAAATTCTTGAGAATAAAAAATTAATTTTTATCTCTTAAGAATAAAAAGACCCCTTTACATCTTTTCACAATACAAAATTTTTTTATTTATTTTATCAATTGTGGATATCAATTAGGAGGAACTTGAAGCATAATTCTCTAACCTTCTAAAGAGCAATAGAGGGTAATATTCCAGGTTTCTATTTTATTTTTTATTTCAATTAGTTGTCATGTAAATATGTCAATTCGTTATGTGAAATTGTTGTTTAATTGTGTTGATTTTATATTTTTTTTTGTATACCATGAAAGCATGTCTTTAATTGATGTTATTTATGCCATGATTTATTGTTGATAGATCTATTCTTGAACTTTTTCATACTATTTGTGATGCCATGAACAATATAAGCATAATTTAATATGAGTAGAATGGCATATTTTAGAATTTTTTCCTTATGGATGCATAATTAATCTTCCTTATTAAATTTCTTATTTTATGATTAATTAATTATTTGGCATTTTTAAATGTGTACTTGATTATCATAGTTAGATTTGGCATGTTTTAGGATGTAAAAATATGCATGTTTAAAGTTTAGAATTGATTTTCTTAAATTTTTGCAATTTTTGTGATTTTGTGTCTGTTCTTCACGTGACGGACAGGAAAAAGCTCTCATGGATGCTCGTTTGTCATGTCGATGGAAGGGATGTGGCGAGAACTCCTTTTCGTCCCATCTTACCTTTTCTTCTTGGCCGTCTGTCGTTGTATGTGGTCATCCGTGGTCTTGTTTTCTCCTATTTATTGTTATTTTTGCATGTCTTATAGCATTAATCTCATTTGCATGATTAATTATATTCTTGAATGCTATTTCAATTCTGTTTTATATGTTTTTACATTATGTTTGCTCTTTTTATTTTTATTCCAGCATGCGTTTCTTAGCATTTATCATTTTATTATCTATTTTCATTTAATGTAAACTAACCATTTATTTTTTGTTGTTGTTTTGTGAGTATTTTAATCTTTATTGCATCGAATTTTGGAGCTTGAGAGGATGAATACTTTGGAGAATTCCTATGGAAGATATTGATTCTCTTTTGCTCATTTTATTTTATTTTATTTGTTATTTTTGTTTATTTCTTTATTATTTATTTTAGATGTATTATTTTTGGGGATGTAATATGTAGTAAAAAAGATTATTTGAGCACGTTGAATCAAAATTCATTTAAAATTATTTTTATTAATCAAATTGAGATTTTCTTAACAAAAATGAACCAATGTCCAACTTTTAGCCTAAAAATTCTCACATAAAAGAGAAGCCTATTTTTCATCTAAATTGGGATCACTCATCCCATATTTTCTAAAAACTAACAAAGACTCCATTCTTCTTTTGTAAATATGCATGAGAAAATCAATGTTTTCAAACTAATTAATAGCCCATTTTATGCATGATATTTATTTATCTTTCTTTTGTACATTTTTCTCTTCTTTGGGATAATTTGCTTATGTAATAATTAAATAGGTTTACTTTATTTCTTTTTGCTACTTTATTTACTTAATTGGGATATTTATTTAATTCTATCGCTTTCATCGTGTGAAAGAGAAGAGTGGATTAATTTTAAAACTCACTTGTAAAATAATACCTAATCAAGATGCCTAATAAAAGTGATATCTCAAACATCAATCTTTATTTGGGCATCAAAAGATTGAGATTTATTTTTTAACATTCTGTCAGGTGGCAACTCCATGACTACTACCTTTTTGGACCCATTAGTAGATGCCTTCGTGGATTAACTACTATCCATAAATTGGGCTTGATCTCTTTTTATGGTGAAGTGGCCAATTCACTATTAAAAGTGAGTCTCATTCGATCTTGAACCCTAAAAGAGGGCCTCCAAAATTAAATTCAAAAATGAGTCATGGCTTCGGCTTGTGTCATAGTGCTGACCCCAATTCTAGGGAACCAATGCACTAGTGCCAAGGTGAGCCAAACTTCATAATGAAGGAAAAAGATACGTACCTGAGGCAATGAATCTTTGGTTGACTCATCACTTGAAGAACCTGATTAGAATTTGGGGCATTGCATAATCAAGGCTTGAGACTAACAAGTCTCTAGTTATCTAATTAGTGCTTAGGGCATGCAGAATTAGGGCTTGAGACTAACTCCATTGAAGGCGACGAATCTCCAGTCATCCAATTAATGCTTGGAGCATACAAAATTGAGATAATAAAAGATTTTGCTCGATTAGTGCCTATAGCATGCAAAATTAGGGCTTAAGACTAACTCCATTGAAGGCAATGAGTCTCCAATTGTCCAATTAATGCCTTATTAAGATGTAGATTTATCTTTGAGTAGGATGGCCATCCTCTAGTAATTATCCCCAACATAGTGCCCGCAAAAGGATTTTGTCGCCTATAGATAGGATTTTATCGCCTAAGAAATTCAAAATTCCTTGACAAAGGACTTAATGCTTAATACTCATTAAGATACTCAAAGTGCCTTCATAAATGACTTAAAAATTAATGTTCGCTAAAAGACTCAAAATATCTTGAGAAAGGACTTAAACACATAATGCTCACTAAGATACTCAACATGCCTTAAGAAAGGATTTAAAAACTTAATGGTTGCTAAGAGACTCGAAATGCCTTGAAAAAGGACTTTAACACTTCATGGTCACTAAGAGACTTGAAATACCTTGAAAAAGGACTTAAACACTTAATGCTCGCTAAGAGACTTGAAATACCTTGGAAAGGGACCTAAAAACTTAATGCTTACTAAGAGACTTGAAATGCCTTGAGAAAGGACAGAAAGCACTTAGTTAATTTGCTATTTTATCATTCACAATAGAGAATATTATCCAATTGCTTCTAATGCAAATAGGCATAACATCATCTCGCACTTTGAGATGAGTGGAGCATCCTACGAATGGAGGCCTACTAGCTTACCCTCTATTGTAGGGTGATGATTGAATTGAATGCTTACAGCGTTAATTGAAGGAGTTTGGTACTATTTGTGCTTCTTCTTTTGTTTTTTTTATTTTTCATAAAATTATGCATCTAGGAGTACATACGAAGGATTATAGTGTATGAGATGTGTATAAAGAATGGATTGTATGCACGGAGTTATGCATGTGAAGTGCATGTAAGAGAGCTGTGTATAATGGAATGCATATGCCATGCAAACTGCAATGAAATCTATTCATCCAAGTGAGTCAAGGGCGAGTGACAGTTTGATCCTGTTGCATTTTTGTTCGATAACCCCTTATTGCTTTAGGTTATTATTTTAAAGGTAGTGCGCCCCTTGTGGGATTTCACACTAGCTTTTTTTAGCAGGAAATGCATCCTATTAGGGATTTTCACATAACCCTATGCCTAACTTTTTCCTAGAATGGACCCAACCCATTCCAATGGCTTTTATTCTTTATTCTTTTCTTTTTTTTTTAGAATAGATTTCCCCTTTTCAGGTTTTCACCCTGTCCTTTGGCCTAACTTTTACTTCGAGAGCCAGTTACGATTTTCATCTATAACGGCCTCTTTCTTTTTTTATATATTTTTTATTTGTTTTTTATTTTTATTTATTTTTTAAAGATCTGCACTTCCAATTCGCAGTTTATCATGTGTCCTTATACATGTCATAGGTCTCTCTTGATCATTTAATCATACTTATGTTTAACTTACGCATGGATTCTCAACTACATGAATCATATATGATGACAGTAATCATAACTAGATATGTAATGCAAAAACACTAATTCCATTGAATCTTAAGAAGTGACACTTTGTGTGCATCTAAATCCCGTTATCAATCAACCCTTTTGGGTTTTCTTAATTGAACATTTTCTCTCAACCCTTAATTTTTGCCTAGGCACCTTTTTCGATTTTTACCCTAGAGGGGTGCCCAATTTTAGCAAGGATGCCTTTTTTTTATTTTTGACCCGCAAGACTTTTTTTTCTTTTTCTCTATTTTTTGTAAGTTTGCCAATTGTCGGCATGCCTAAATGTCCATATAATCAATGCTTATGTTGAAAAGCTTTTGGGATAATAGCTTGGCACCATAAGGTATATTAACCCTCACTATATCATCTGTAAATATATTCTTATTGAAATGTTCTTGTCATAATAAATTAGTATCATAAGGTGTATTAACCTTCAAATGTCATCCACAATATAATTCTTTCGCTCATCACTAGAAGTTAAATAATCTTATAGACCAAGTCTCTTTCAGTGTGCTTTAATTTTATGTTGTGATCTTGGCTGGATTTTGTACACTTTCTAATGACTATATCATTACTCTAAAAATTGGCACTAATGTGAAGAAAACCATCATTAAGGTTGTCGAAACATCTATTTGTGTTCTGTATCTTTCCAAAATTTACATTGTCATTAGAATTTCATCTTTTGTCCAACATTTCCTTATCATCAATGCCAATCTTATAACCCTTGATGCATTCATCCTATTTATAGTTATTTTACTGAGAAATCTTCTTAGTTGTGGCTTAAATGAATAGTGATAACTATAATAAAAATTTTAATTTTGGCTTAAGACATACTCCATTCTGACCTCATGACAATCCATGCTTTCCAAAGTAACTAGCAGTAATGGTTAAAAAGCATCCTTTAAGGATAATGTGGTTGATGAGACAGTATATCCCTCTTGATATTAGGATTCATCATGGGAAAACCAATAGCCTATTGAGACTTTCCTTTGAACATGATATAAGGCTTTTTTGCATGGTCATGATTGCAAAGGGAATAACAACAAAGACATATCAACTTTTAGTAAGTGTACTTCATAGCTTGCTTCCCATCAACTCCTGTAGAAAGGTATGTGACACCTTATACAGTGGCATAATCTTTTTTCTTTTTCTTTCTTTCTTGTTTTTTTTTTCATTTATTTTTATTTCTCAAATTTACCTCACTTTAGGAGTCATAATGGATGCAATCAAGATGTTTTTTTCTTCACATCAAGTGGACCAATGTTTATTGAATTAATATCCTGGAAATGAATTATAGTTATTGTCATGCATGATGCAAATAAATGAGACATTGCAAACATAAAAAAAGGTCCATATCATTAACATAATCTAAAGGAAAAAAGTTATTTTAGTCCAAGGGAACTTATTACATTATAAAAAAACTATTCAAGCACCATCTTTATCTAGATGATGCTTCCAAGGTTGGCGATGACATGGAGCTTGTAAGGGAAGAATTAATTCTTCCCTCTTGGGATTAGTGCCTGCTAAATGTTAACTAAATCCTAAATATGATCTCTTAGGGGATGACAGTAATCAGTTCTATACCCTGTGTGCTGATGATAAACATAGTACTAATTAGTTCTATCTTTAGGTTTCCCTTGACTTATGGCTGGCTTTGCTAGTAATGGTTGTAACTTCTTTGCCTACTAAGATGAGTGAGGTATCAAGATAATGGTTTACCTATGATGGTGTAATGATTTTCCTTTTTTCTTATGGCTGAAACTTTATCATTTCCCCCACCAAGGTCTCTATTCTTCTGTTTGTTTCCATGGTTGATTCTTTCTGAATTTGCAGCTCGAGCCCTTTTTTTTCAAATATTCCCCCTTAACTTCAATGGCGACATCTTTGAGAGATTCCCAATCTTTAAGCCCCTTCATTTTCAATCTATATCCTAGGTATGGGCTTGCATTCCTGATGAATAGTTTGATTTGATCAACAGTGTCTGGCTTTCTCTTTATCTCCATCACTTTATTTCTCCAGTGGGTAAGGTATTCATGGAAGGACTCTTTAGGTTTCTAGAATAACAGCTCTAGATCTTTGAAAGTGACCTCCATTTTGGTGCTATAGTCATATTACTTCATAAACTTCTCCATCAATAAGTTCTAATCTTTTTTGATCCTGCGATCTAGCCTGTGGTACCAATCTGTGGTAGGGCCTATTAGATTGAGGTAGAAATGCTCAATCTTCTAAAGGTTGCTTATGACTTGTGAACCTATTGGGTTGCACATATAGAATGTGGTGAATGGACTAAGGGTTAATATTATATTTTTTTATGATAAATTAAAATTCAAAATAAATAATGAAATAAATAAATATTAATTAGGATTAATATTATATTTTTTTAAATAAGAAATAAAGTATTTTTTATTTTAATAAGAAATATATAGGCCTAAAATTCTCTTTCTTCGAATTAGGGTTAGGCCAACTATATATATATATATATATATATATATATATATATATATATATATATATATATATATATATATATATATATGGTTGATAACCCTAATACACACAAAAAAGGGTGAGCCGTCACTTTGAGAAAGAAATTTGTTTTCTGTAACCCTAGCTGTCAAAGAAGGGAGCTAGCACCCCAGGCAAATCCGTTCCTCGCATTCGAGTGTGGATACTGGTAGAGGGTGTTCGTTTCATGTGAGACAGCACCTGTAAGATGATTTTACACTTTAAGAGGTTAGTAATTGTTACTTTCTCTTCGTTGAATTAATTAGATCGCATGGATCCTGATGGATTTCGTTATTTCCACTGTTTTTTATTTTATTTTTCCTATGTCAAAACCCAACAGGCCATAAGTCACAAAGCATGGCTATGAGTCATCACTTTATGCCTATAAATTAGCCGATTTTGACCATTTTCCAAGTTCCTACATTTTGTGTCCGAAATTCACTTATTTTTACCTCAATTTTCCTTTGTTTTGGAGAAAAAAACTACTATTTTCTTTAAAATTTCTCGATCCTGAAACTCGATATTCCATCGTTTATTCGAGTAAATATACCAAAGACAATATAAAAAGTTATCTTTTTAGATCCAACATTTTTTATGATCAAATTTATTTATTCACTCTTAAATATTATGGATCTAACATGATATACATAATATCATTTTTAGTGTTATTTTGCTAAATTTTAAGTGGTGAAATATCTTTTAAATATATTTATCGCATAAAAAATTAGTATAATTTGTGTCAAGGTTTACTTCATTTATTTGGTTATGCCTTTTCCTTAATATTATTTAAAGTTAACTTATCTAAAAGGTCATTTATTTGAATATTACAATAACATTTTTGAGCGAGAAAAGCTGCATAGGACAAAGGGCGGGTGCACGTCCCTACAAAGTGGCATGCACCCTAATATAAACCTTTATTATTATTAATTTCCTTTTAAGTGGCTAAGCTTATTTGCCCAAATCTATGACCTTGTGGTCATAGATCTACGTGTCAAAATTCTTTCATTTTAAATTTCTATTTTTCTTATTAAGTTTCATTTTATCTATTTTATTTTAATTTTATTTGTATTTTAGTGTTATTTTTATTGTGTGTATATATATATACACACATAAATGTATATTATTTGCATTGTTTGTTTTATTTCATGTGTTATATGCATATTTTATTTATGTTTTTTGTTTTATTCCATTTTATATATTGTTTTTGTACATAACCTTATTTGTGAGTGCAGCATGGCAAATGGAATAGTAACCCTTATTCCCTTACACTTAGAGTATTTACCATTATAAATAAAAGGATTTTGATTGTTCGAAGAAAATGTTATATAAAATATTTATATTAAATAATTTATAATTTTTATTAATAAAATAAATAGGACCAATTTCCTAATTTAATGCCACAAGCCCTATATAAATATTTAAGATTGCATTAATGTAAAAGAATTTGTGTTAATTAAATAATATAAGACTTTCATTAATAAAACTTGGACTCATCGTTTCCATCTTCAAACTCACAGTGAAATGCCTCTTCACAATTTACATGTGAGGATCAAAGTCCTTACAAATGAACAAGCAATAAACTACACAATTAATGGATGCCAATTTATGCTATGATTTACCACTTTCCTATGTAATTGGGTGGAACTTTAATTTATTATGCCATAATTATATGTGTAAGAAAAGGGATAAAATAATTAATTTAAAAGCCATTATGTCACATTTATCAAAGGTATAAATAAGAGTGAAGTTCCAAACTCTCTCTAAGTTTTGACCTCGTAAGGATGAAATACCATTACCCAATATTCTATTAGGTGGTAACTCTTTTTTTCCTACTTTGTGGTACGCAACTAATGCCTTTTGATAGTCGATTGATAACAATGGGATAGAAATATCTTGAAACATTGTCTCATGCCTTTTAAGGATTCAAACTTGTTAAATCGGGTTGAATCTCTTGAACATTATGAAGCAACCGACTATCTTGAGAAATAAAAGCCCAAACAATTTAAATATGGTCCTAAAAGTGGGCCTACCCATAAACATGGGTCCAGGTATATCTCAAAAGGAAAATAGTGTGCATCATAGTTATAAATCTACTGGGACATTATGAGACTTTGCTCCTAAAGTAATTTTGATTAATGCGACATAAATTGGATTTTGTTTAAGAAATTTTATCTCTTTTTGAAATTTGCATTAGAATCATGCTAGAGCCTTAGAATAAGTTAGGTATTCCTTTTTCTTACCTTGATGCATTTTCAAAACACTTCTTTACATTCACTCAGCTAAGGGTTATGTTAGGGATAATCACTAGCCTAAGCCTCGTACCATTAGTATATCTAATCGTAATTTGGTTGGTCATTATGCTGGTGATGAGTTAGACCCATTGGTAAAGACCATGCTTGGATAGCCTTCTAATCGAGTACTTGGATTGAAGCTTATGTAATTAGCATAGATACTTCCACTAGTTTATGTTTCATAATAATCTTGCATTGCTTGTGATGTGCATCTATATGTATTAAGCATACCTGAACAAGTCTAAATGCTAACTTATTAAAGGTTGTCATGGCATGACAAGCTCATTTTAATTTGCTCGGGTCATTAAATATGCACTGACCAAAAATTTCCTATTTGTTCTTTAATTTTGAAAGGTCTTATGCTGCTAAATTTTTGTATACACCATATGTGTCCATTAGGTCCCTTATTGACCCTTGGATTAAGCCCACTTAGAGACTTTTGACCGTATATGTGGCAGAAATAAGGTGGAGAGGATTCTTGTGTGTGGTTCTAGATGCCGCATCTCATGATTATACATTTCCATCATAACCATGCATAATGCTAACAGCCTTATTTTGCAACCATAATAGACTGCTTATCGCCCAAGTGGTGTGGGTCCAAGTGGCCACCTTGTCAAGAAGCTATTTTCAGAGTCAATAGTGGTAGCCATATTAAGTAAGATTTCAAATCAAGGGTTTAAGTTAGATACAATATACACATCAAAAAGGTTTATGGAGAAATTTTTAGAAGGATCAGAAGAGGGAACTATGTCTAAGACTACTACACTAGTGGGAACTTAGAGTTCCCA
Organism: Excoecaria agallocha; assembly: GCA_037975025.1. NCBI lineage: Eukaryota > Viridiplantae > Streptophyta > Magnoliopsida > Malpighiales > Euphorbiaceae > Excoecaria > Excoecaria agallocha. Next base: position 65,739,607 of record CM075809.1, on the reverse strand, counting down.
AGATTTGATTAACAAACTTAATGAATTTAAAAGGGAGATGGTAGCAATGTTTACTAGTTTCAAGGCCAATTTTGCTTTTACATATGGTACCAAACCTATGAAATCATTGGCTTCACAAGTCCAACCAACTGTTGTTGTTAAAACTTCTACAATAGTTGCTACCATGGCTTCCTAAGTGTCTGATGTTAAAAAAGTGATACTAAGGGGTCTTTTGACTGAGCATGGAATGAAACGGGAAGATGTCCATAATGGCCTTGATCAAGATTATATAAAAATTAATGATAAGCCTCAAGTTTCTCAAGTAGTGAAAATCAGGGCACCTCAGGTAGATGATTCCACCGTTAGGAAAATGGAAGAAAAATTAGAGGCAATGGGTAAGATGTTTACAATGTGAAGGGAAGCTCCGAAGATACAGAGTTGGATAGTGATAATGTCTTATGCCACAAATTCAAAATGTCCAATCTCTTAAAGTTTGATGGCACTTCTGATCCCTTGACACATATTAAACAATATGCTTTTGTAATAAAGGGACCACTCTCTCTGAGAGGAAAAAAGTGGATTGTTTTATCCTTAGTCTTATTAAGCCTATTATCGACTAGTATCATAGGTTAGATGAAAAGATAAAAGAGGATTAGGGAAGACTAAAAGAGGATTTTTTTTAGGTAGTATCACCATAATACACAATTAAAGGTTACTTTGAAAGATTTAGAGTTATTACAATAGAATTTGAAAGATTTCTTCCACAAGCACCTCACTCATTAAAGGAACACATTCATGGAGATGAAAAGAAAGCCCAACACTCCCAACTAGATCAGACTATTCATTCAAAATGCTAGTCCCTATTTGAGGAAGAGTCTTAAGATGAAGGGTTTGAAAGGTTGGGAAGCCTTAAAAGATATAGAGATTGAGGTAGAAGGGGAATACTTGATGAAAAAGGCTAATTTTGCAAGTTTAGAGGGCTAGTGGCTATGGTAACAAGTGTGGCTATGGAAATTTAGGGTTCAATTAGAATAGTAATAATAATGGTAACAATAGGATAAACACCGATAGAACTATAGAAGTGTCAATGATAAAAATAGCTTTGAGTTAGTCAAATTTAGGAAACCACTGTCTTGGTGTTTAGAGCATTTCATGAAAAAAAGAAAGTTCTAGCCTTTATTGCCAAAACTAGCAAGGAATAAAGGGCTACCAAGACACAAATCAGATTGGTATTATGCTTTTCATCAACACACTAGCCATTAGATTGACTTTTGTAGAACCTCAAGGAATCAAAATTAGGACTTATTTGAAACCAACCAAGTATTAGATCCAAAAAATAGGGCAAAAAAAGGGATCTTATAATGTTGCACCACCACCAGTCTTCATGGTAGGGCCCATTTTGCCCGAGTGGTATGTCTTTCAGAGTTTGTATGATATTGAATATTTGGCTATCACTTGTAGAGTTTCAGAAGATGAGAATGGTGTTGAATGCCAATCGAGATAAACTAGGTTAGGATGACTATTAGTTTAGTGGATATTTTGACCATGAAAAATGAGGCCAAATTCGAAAAGGCCGATGATAGTGACAAGGGCTAGTTGGAAGACCTTCGGAACACTGGTGAAACTAAGAAAGAAGGGTGAGAGAAGGTGGTCAAAGTAATCATAAAAAGTGGAAGAATCATACCGAAGGTTGAAAGATAGTCACATCAGTGGTGCCCATAGAAGAAAGGTCGCTTGAGGAGGATCTTGAAACAACTTAAGAAGACCCCTACATAGATTTTAATCTGGGAAGGCAGTCCCCCTCTCACAGGTAGAAGTCAAAGAAAGCTTTATTTGAATACACTATGAGTTAGTGAATGGGGGTTCTGAAGAAAAGATTATCTTTACCAATATAGGTTTTCCTGTGAAGGGGCACGAGCATAACTGTCCTTTGTATATCAAGGTAGAGGTTAATGGCAAGTTCACAGTTTGTGTGACAATGGATGATGGCTCTTTCATTAATTTATGGCTATGTCAGCTTACGAAATTAATTAGCTTATGCTTACAAAGTTTAGACTAACCATAACGACCTATGACAACTTAAAGAGATAGACAATTGGTACATTTAAGGAGGTAGTGAAAACAAGACCTAAAAAGACTAAGGCCAAATTTTCAGCTCTCTAGATACTAGCTAACTTCTCTCTATTATTAGGCCAACCATGGTTTTACAATTTAGGAGGGGTTCCTTCCACTCTCTATTAGATGATTTGAATCCTTCATGAGGGTAAAGTAATCACAAGGTTGCAAAAGAAAACTCGGCTTCCATTATAAAGATTGCCAACCAACCTTTTAATGGATTTCATGTGGCTGGCATCAATGTAGTAAGCAAAGAGGAAGAATAGTTTGAAAGCCCTCAAGTGGTCAACATGATGAGAAAGATGAATTATTTTCTAGGACTAGTTTGGGTAAGAATTTTCAAGGGCCTCGAAAAGCACTCACTCCAGTCGAATAGAAAGACATAAAGGGTTTAGATATATTGCAGACTGTGCTAAAGGGGAAGCTGCATCAAAATCAGTTTGTATCCCTCATATCTTAGTGTAGACACTAGGTCATAAGGCAGCTATTGATCAAGGTTATCCAATGGTGAAAGCATTTCTCATAAATAGACAAGGAACAAAAGTGCTAGGCTTTTTACTAAATTTTATGCTTTCAAAATACTTTTGAGCTCTTGTACAAAAGTTTTTGGGGTTAAAATGGTCATTTTGAGGCTTTGCCTCTTTTCTCTCTTTTGGTAGGGTCGAGATGCAAGTTTAAAGGCAAAAAAAAAGACTCAAAATCATGCCCTTGATTTACAAGCCAAGGCTGTGACTCGCCTTTGAGTCATGCCCCTTAAGTGTTTGTCACTCCCTTACTGCCTGCTTTTCACTCGCATCACTTGGCATTATTCAAGGTCGTGACTTGCTCTAGGTTATGCTCATGAAGGGCATTTTTGTCCTTTGTTCACTAGCTTATCTCTAGTCACACCTTTGACTAACGAATCAAAGCCATAACTAGGGTTTTATCTCAGGCTTTCTTATGAAACAGGGGATAAAAGTATGAAGGTTTTATTTTATCCTTACCCAAATCATTTATTACTAAGTAATGATTTTTTAGGGGAAATTTATGAAAAAGAAAAAAAGATAGATTTAGGGGGGCTCTTTCTCTCTCTCTCATTTTCTCTCTAAACACACACATGCACACTCTGGTTTTCAAGGAAGAAATCAAATGCAGAGGAAGAAAGAGGAAAGGCCAAAAGTACTAGATCCTTGATCTTTAGCAAACCAACCTGAAGGTAATATTTTTGAGTCTCCAAATCTTGTAAATCTAGTGTTTGATTCTAGTTTAATGTTGTAAATATTTATTCTTCCATTTATTGCTTAGTTTGCAGTAATACTTGATTTCTTTAATTTAAGCTAGTAAATTTTTTATTGATTGTGATTTATGCTTATCTCTTTCATTAATTCATGAAAATCAATTTAAACATGTAAAATGGGAGTTTTTATGCATATTTGAAAAATACCATTCACCATCTTCTTCCTTGGGCCCAAAATTTCAAATTCCTTAATTTTTATTTTAATCTTTATTTTTCCCATGTAAATCATTTTTTCATGTATAAAAATGAGTTTGATAGCTTTCCCTTACATCAAGATAGCTTTAAATAGTATTTTGATGGTTTTTGGTGCATTTCTGGCATCGTTCCAGTATAAAGGCTTTTTCTGGGTTGAGTCACGGCCTAAGGGCATAATTCAATGGGCGATTCATGACCTTCGCCCATGATTCACCCTTGAATCACCCTCTATACTCTTGACTCGCCAGTGACTCGGTCCCTCTTTCCCCTTACATGCATGACTCACCAGCATGCCATGACCTTATGTCTGTGACTCACCTACTAACCTTACTTTCTTCACTTGGCACTCATTTTTTGCATGCATGACTTCGTTTTAGCCCTCATTTTCTGCATGCATGACTTCCTTTTACATGTATTTCTATTTATTATTTTACTTTCATCCTCCATTTATTCATTTTGTACATATATTGTAATGCCCTAAAATTTTATCTGGTATGAATAGTACCTTCTTGACCATGAACAATAACATTAGAATAGTATTTGGTGTGATTACATTAGTATAGTACAGTAGAATTCATAAGTACTTAAGTGTTAAATGTGCATGAGCTAGGAAAATTCTAGGATGGATGACCCTCCAGAAAGGTTGGTATTTAACTATTACATAAGATAATGTGTATTAAATAGAGTACATGGGTATAATTTAAGAAGAAATTGAGCTCAGATAGGTCCCCAAACCAGACAGTGAAGAATTTCTCCAATAGTTTTATTCGGATTGACTATAGGTTTGATCGAGTTTTAAAATATGATACAAAATTTTGAAAATTATTCCAATTGTATTAACATATTATAAATAGTCTAAACAAATGTTTGGAATTAAAAAATGATTTTTCTGATAGTTTTGAATTGTTGGATTTCGGACCGATAAATTTTACCTCTATAGATTGAAGTATATTGAAACAATATCAGAATGATTTAAAATTTTATACATAGCTTCCTATATATGTTTTTGCTCTTTGGATAAAATTTTAAAGAATTCTGATAAGGGGAACATCGAAATCCAAAAAATAGCAAAATAAAGGTTAATTTAGTTATGAGAGTTAAAGGTCATTTTTAATTTGTTCAAGGACATAAATGACATAAGAAATTAGGCCATAATAAGTTGCATATAGCAATTGGGCATGAGTAAGTGTATGAATCAATGTAGTGAGGAAAAATGGCTTAAAAATGAGCCATTAGATCAAATAGTAAATTATCAAATCTTAACCATTTATTTGATGGACTAAAAGAGAGATTAGGGAGGTCTATAATTCCCTACAAACCTCCCAAAAATCTTCCATCCTCCCCTCTTCTTCCTCCCAAGTTAAACCACCATCCATACATAGCTTCCCACTATTTTCTTCTTACTTCTCTCAATTCCTACTAAATCTTAAGCTTAAATTTTATCAATATACACTAGCAAATATCCTCTTCATTATAGAGGTCGGATTGGAGAAAATGAGAGCTTGTAAAGTGATAATTTATAGTGAGAGAAAGTTAACCTCATTGGATAAATTCTTGAGTTTTTGTTTGAATTAATTAGGGATTTTGGTATAGATTTGTAGAACATCACTAGTATAGTTATTTAGTAGCATTTATGTGTTGAAATTCATGGTATAAACTCATAAATTCTCCCTTTTTCAATTCGGCCTAAAGTTGAAAATCATGGGGAAGAAAAGACTAAGCAGGGGAAAGGTAAAGAGAAATAAGAATAGGTGATTTTCAAGCTATTTGAGGTTGGTGGATATAATTTTACACTTAATTTCATGTAATTCCTTGAGTTTATCTTAAATTCACATTATGCAACTACGGTAATTTAGGTATAATTATGAAATAAATTAATATATTTTAATAGAATGATGTGAGAACATGTAATGACTAAGAATGAAAAAAGAAAACAATTAAAAAGTAGGAAAATGCAAGGTGGTCGAATGGTGAACATAATAGTATTATGTGATAAATTGATAATTAAATGAATACTTAGCTTGAAATGAATGTTATAGTGATGAATAAACTTGGTATGATTGATTAGAACTCCAGATTTGTTTTAGACATAATGTAATACAAATGTACATAATGATGTTCCATTTTGTATTAAATGACTTTTAGTGTAATTTGAGTATGTATTACCATATAAAGGCTTAAAATGATGATGGGAACATGTAAGGAATAACAACACATGAGAAAACATAAAATGTGCATGTGAACATATGGTGGTCGAATGTGGTACTATAAAGAAATGACATTTTTGTGTTATGTTGTATGATATTTCAATTATTTATGATGAATCTATATATGTTAAGCATAAATGTGCATGATATAGGCAATTAGGAGGTACAGCATAATGTAGAACCTAAGAAAAATTCATAAGATAATGTGACATGAGATAGTTAAAATATTTTCCCTTAATGCACAATGGTTAATCTAAGATTTTAGGATATAATAGCTAGCCAAAGGGAAACATACCATAGTAGTATCGTGAGATAATTGATAGTTAACTTACGCATGCTAGATTAACAGTTGAGGCTTTGGTCATGTCAAGTGATTACCTTAACTCATTCTGGAGTAGTTGATCACGTTAAGTGATCGCTTCGGCTAATTTGGTATCATTAGAGTCCTCATCCCGCATATTTGGTTCGAGAGTTTCCACTAGGCACTACTTATCAAATGAAAATACAAGGCATGAGTCACTCCCTTAACTCATGGGTCAAGGCCGTGACTCACTTCGAGAACGTTATTCTATATGCAAAATAGGGGAAAGAAATAGGGAAGATTTTTAGTTTTAATCTTGATCCAAAATTGACTTTGAAGGGGGATATTAAGCAAAAAGGGACAGATTTTTAAGAGGGACTCTCTCTTCTGCTCTTCCTCTCACGTTCTTCCTTTCTCTCTCTAAAGAAACACAAACACATACTCTATTTTAAGAAAACCAAGAACACAGGGAGCCAAAAAAGGGAAAAGGTAACAAAATTCCGTTGCTAAAAATATATCCTCGAAAAGTAGCAATGAAATCTAATAATCGTTGTTAAATATGGCGGCATTATATGGCAAAAAAATTATAGAACGAAATTTAGCAACGAAAAAATGATTTCGTTACTAAAATAGCAATGGAAACATTATTCTGTTGCTAAAATAGCAACCAAAATAATATTCCATTGCTAAATTTGCAACGGAAAGCTATTCGATTGCAAATTTGCAATGGTATATTTTAACCGTTGCTAAAATTTATTTTCTATGAAAAATAGCAACGAATTTCAGTTTCAGTTGCTAAAATAGTAACCGTATTAATATTCCACTGCTAAATTACAATGGAAAATAATTCGGTTGCAAATTTGGAATGGAATTTTATTTTCGTTACTATTTTTACTTAGCCCTAGGTATAAATACTACCTCTTTCCCTTTTTTTGTGTTTTGCCTTTTTGCGCCGCTCACCTCCCCCCTCTCTCTCTGTCACTCTCAACCCTTTTTTCTCCCCCCCTCTCTCTCTCACAAATTTTGAAGATTTTCAACAGAAAGATGGTACAGATCTGAGGTGGATTTTCTGCCATACATCAGTTTGGTTTATTGAAGAAACAAAAGAGAAAAGGAGATAGCAATTTCATGAAGGTATGGAATTTAATTTCCAATATTTTTGTACTTAGTGTCCTAGTTTATGCTTGGGTTTTGAGATTTTGGTTTGGTAAGAGAAAATGATAAGAGATTGTTTTTGGACTTTACATTGTTTGGATTCTGAGAAAACAAAAAAAGGGATTAATGATATTATTTAAAAGAAAAATGAAAAAGGGATGTCCTAAAAAGTTAAGGAATTTAGAGAAAGCTGACAATAAAATAATTCTTTTTAAAAAATAAAATTGCAAATTGAAATTAGAGGAAGAGAAAATCGGCAGCGAATCAACTGAAAAGAAGATGAATTTCGAAAAAATAAATAAATAAATTCATATAGTTTGTGTTATTATTTGTTTGTGGAGATGAAAGGGAACTGACTCTATACTATGTATATATGTTTTTTTTTGTATGTTTTATGTTGTGTTTGTTAGAGTTTTGGAGTCCTGTCGGATTTTCTCGAAAAATGTGCTTGGCTTCTTTCTTTCTTTATTTTTTTTAAATAATATATTTAATTTTTGATGGTGGAATAGTAGATCCAATATCAGATCTACTATTTTTATTTACTGATTGTATATTTTGATTGAGAGTGTTGTTAGGTGTCCTGCTGAGTTTATTATATTCTGTCTTTTTTAATGAGAATGTTGGGTCTGGTCTGTCAATTTTCAACTACGTATATAGTTACAGGACCAATGATAATTTTGTGGTTGTGAGTTATAGAAATTTAATGTAAAGGGTATTTGCATTCTAACAGTAAGTTCGTAGGCGACATTTGATACATATGATATGCATAATTATTAAATGTCAATTAGAATGGGTTCATCTTTGGAAAATGTTGCTTGCAAATAATATCATCATTAATGTATGTCTTATATTTGGCATAATGAGCTGATGGGTTACTACAAGATTAATTATGATTTGTGTGTTCGTAGAGCACATTTTGAAAATTGAGCTGCGTTGAAGGGCTGAGAATTAGCTGAGAATTATACTTAAACTGTTGTTTAATACCCTTTTATGTTCATATAATTCTTTTATGTTTAATACCCTTTTACTGTTGTTTAATACCCTTTTATGTTCTTATGATTCTTTTTTCCCTTAAACTTTGGCAGGTGCCTAATGACACTGACTTGGGGCTCAAACCAAGGTAAATTAAAAAGGTTGTTGTATTGCTAGAGGTTTAATAGGTTCTAGCATAGCTACAACTCTTCTTTTGAGTAACATTTATGTCATTGTCTACAATTGTGATAGCATTTTCAGGAGGTAAAGCTAAGCTAGAATTAATTTGAGTGCAGTTCTCTCTGTATCTTGTTCCAACTTCCTTTCCTTTTAAGATCCTTTGTGAGGTTGTCAACATTCATGTTTTTCTTTTAGTTTAAGTGCTTATAGGGTTTAACGTTTAGTTATCTTAATATCTTTTTCATTTGTGTTTATTTTTCTGTATATATTCGGTATCTTGGTGGATCTTTTAATATTTTTGTAGTCCATTGTGCTATTTATGGGTTTTGACTTCTATTTTAGCTATCATTTCTATGTTCAATCTTTTGCCTTAGTTTTTTCTTATCTGTAGTGATATGCACATGAGTACAAAGTTTTTTATGCTTTCCATTTGTATTAGTGTTTAAATAAAGATTTGGAGCACTGATTGTTGGATTACAAAGCTTGTTGTGCTTTCATTGTATCCATATCTCTCTATATCAGCTAGTGGCTCAAGCCTTCATCTCTTAGAAAGTATATTTTAGTAAGTGTTCTCTTTTACACAATCAATTCTTAGAAAAATAGAAGAGCAAATAAAAGGGGAATGAATAGCTTAAAGTAATGTACTAAAGGATAATTCTTACCTAGCATAGCTCAAATTACTTCTAAATTGAAAATTGTAAAGTGAATAATTTGAAAGTCTAGCAAAGACCTATCTTTCGTTCCCATTCTACATTCTTTGATTTCTAGTTTTGGATGCTCATGAATGAAACAACTTTTAGATTTTTGTAAAACCACTTCATTTTTCTCTTTGCAGTATGTACAAATGTAACAGTCTCTTACTCCTTCATATTTCCCATCTTCATACATACTATTAAAATTGTTTAAAGATTAAGTAAGAAAAAAATTATGCATTAACATTATGTAATTCAGATTAACAGCATTTCGTAGCTATATTTTGTCCTTGTCAAAACCATCAATTCATTTTGTACATCCATTTTGTTGATTTACAGCAAATATGCACTTTTTTTGTATAAATTATTTCCTTTTCTAACAAATACATATATATGCTCTCCACCTACTCAAGTCCTTATTATGTTATTAATGGTTTCTATAAAAATCTGATTCAACCATTGTGAACTAACTTCTATTCCTAGTAAATTTATCCTTAATAACTGAAGTCACTTGCTTCACAAACTAAGATCGACCCACAATTCTGGAAGAACAGAGAAACACTCTCTCAATCTCTATTAAAACTGCATAGTTTCTTATTATATTAAGACTATATTTATACAAATAATAAAGAAATCCTATTATGAGATTCTTGATGTTATAAGTAGTAGTACACTTGAAGATCTACGTACGATTTCTGAAATTAGAGCTTTTGAAAAAAAAAAACCAATTTGTTAGCAAGTGCATAAGGGTATCAATTTGCAGTTGAAAGTTATGAATTATAAGTTATAGTGGAAGTTTGGATTTTGATATTAAAGTTTCGACTGTTATTACAATTTTTATGTTTATTATAGATGTGAATGCTTTACTTGATCTTATTTATGAAATTACAGTTTGATAAATCATATTTATTGAATCATTATTGGGTTAGTAAATATAGTTAAAGATTTTTACTTATTGTATTGATTTTAAGGTGGAATAACTTTTCCTTCAAGGAGGCTGATTCTATTGTATATGCCATACGATTCAGGTATATTATATTCTAGGCATTTTGTCAATTTTTATTTTTTTAGAAATAGGAGGCTAATCCTTCAAGGAGGCTGATTCTTATTTTTTTAGTAATATATCATTTGACAAGGTGGAATGACACACTTTACTAAACTTTGTAGATATCTTGAAAAGATTCTTATTGTTACTATTATAATTAAATTTTGTAGCTATCTTGAAATGATATATGCTTACTTAATGTATTGCTCTCAATTCAAATAATATACAGTTCCACTTAATGCTTGTTCTGAATAAAAATTTAATTTCTCAATTTCAATGTAGTATGTGTATCTCGGATCTTTATAATTGTAAAATTTGGGAATTGCATTTATAAATTTACTGCCATTGGTTGTGTTGATGAGGATGAGCTTAAGAAAATATAGGAAAATCGGCATGCAGTTAATTTGTACTCTTTATGTTTATAGATAGAAACATCAGTGTTGTTTTTCTAATGAATAGTGTAGGTCTTTTGTCATTCTTTCATAATCTCTTATTGCTTTTAATAGGTGATAGGAAATAGTCAAATATTGGGATGTTGTAGCATCTCTCATAAGTTTCATGCAACTAATAATTTTTGTAATTCTCCAAAAGTGTTGTTGCTTTTCTCAAAGAATTTACTACATTCTACAGGTCAAGAGGAAGAAAGCTTCAAATGTTGGAATGTTTGACATTGCTAAAATAGCAAATAGACCTATATAAGGTACATATTGGGGGATAAAGAATTGGTACTTCCCTAGACTATTTTGCAATTGTTGTTATTTATGTGATCTTTAAAATCTAGTGTAGATGGTGATGAGAGCTTTTGGTATCCTTTTTTCAATTGTGATATATATATATATATATATATATATATATATATATATATATATATATATATATATATATATATATATATATATATAGGAGCAGTTCATGTGCCTGTGGATATGCTTAAGATGATTATAACAATAACAATCCCTTGGTCTAAAAGTAGATTATTCTTTTTAAAAAAAAAACAAAATGAGTAGATTATTCTTGGTTCATAAATAAGTAGTAAAGCTCAAATTTAATATAATTAATTAGATTAATTAATTCAAATTCAAAACTGTTAAAATAGCTCATTAAATTTTGATAAATTTTTATCTCCATATTTTACAAATATCAAAATAAAAAATTCTAGAGCTTGTTATAGTTTGTTTTCCTGTGGTATTTTGTTGGATAGAAATAATATCTTTAATATTTTTCTCTAGTGTAAAGTGGATTATAGAGCTAAAATCTATCCCTAAAACCAACTCAGAGGGAAGAAGTTACACATAAATCTTATGTTTTATATCTGTTATAAAGTTATGAGGACCATATGGTCTCGTGTGTTGTTTTCTCTTTTATATTGCTCTTGCCTGACTTGCTTAGCTTTGCTGTCTTTTTTTCTTACTCCAGCTAGCTATTTTGACAAAGGCTGATAGTTGTCTTGGTTTCTGATCTGTGCTGGTGCTCTTCATGGGTTGTTGCTATTTGGGGGGCCTCTTTGCTGTCAGGTTTTGGGTTGTTATTTTACTTTGATAGTTTTAAACTTTGTTTATTTTTCTAGTCTTGGTGTTGTGCTTATGATCTCGCTTTTTTGGGAATTAGCCTTTTAGTTCTATTTTTCTTGATGCAGTTGCCTTGGGTATTTTGCCTTTTTTCAGGTTGTTAGATCCATTTTATTTTTGATTGGGGATCTTTTTTTTTTGTTGACTGTACTGTTGTTGTTCTCTTCTCATAAATAAAATCAAAAGCATATAAAAAAACGTTATAATGAACATTATCTTATACAAATGCAAATGACTTTTTTTATCTTTGAAAACTATTTGTGCATGCAAATCCATTATAAAATAACATAAAATACTTCTTTTGTGTCACTGTTGTATTAAGGTATATAGGCTAAAATGATTTGACCTGCGGGCTACTGGTTTCCAAAGGATAACTCGGTTATCATGGTTAAGTGCCATGTACCTTTATGCAAGTTAATTTTATGCCATGATGCTTTTTTCATGGTAATTCTGAATTGTTTTGTTCCTATGTTAGGAGTAGGATCGGCATATATAATTGCATATTTGGGTTATTTGCTGAAAATTTTGATTTATTTTGTTAAGTTATAATTGTAAATATTGATAAACCTTTCCTATTTATTTAACCTATAAATCTAATTATGAAATTACCTTATTTGAATAACAGTTACGCAAGCATGAGTAATGTTGATAGATCTTGGATGTATAAGCAATTAATGTCAGGTGGTCTCATTAATATTGAGTTTGCCGAGGGAGTTCAATCATTCATTGAATATGCAGGTTTGCAGCCTGCATATATGGATGGTCCAAAAATTAGATGTCTATATAAAAAGCACAAACATATTCATTTCCTCCTTACTAATGAAGTGAATCTACATTTGTTAAAAAAAAGGTTTGTTTCAAATTATTTTCAATGGACACGGCACAGGAAGCCAATAATTTGTAGCACCTCTAGGGGTAATCAAGCATTTTTACCAGTAAGTATAGATGGATTTGCAGGGGGAGATGGTATTCGACCAAATAATGTGGATGTAAATGAAAATCTTTACACACAAATGGTTTATGACGCAGCTGGTTATTCCTTTGAAGAAAATATGCAGAATATTGAAGAGGAACCAAACCCATATGCAAAAATATTTTTTGACTTACTAGAATCAGCTGACCAAGAATTATGGCCAAACTGTGAGAAAATGACTCAATTGTCTGCCATTGCCCAAATATTGAACATAAAGTCTGAAGGTCATATTTCTGAACAAAGTTTAGATTAAATTCTTACATGGTACAATGATTCATTGCCTCCTAATCATAAAATGGTTGAGAATTTTTATGAAATAAAGAAGCTTATTTGAGGTTTTGGTTTGCCCGTTGAACGAATAAATTGTTACAGGTTGGGATGTATGTTGTTTTAGGGAGCAGATGTGGAATTAGAAGAGTGCAAATACTGTAGCCAACCTAAGTTCAAACCAAGAATGCGTACTAGGAAGCAAAAATTAGTTCCTTGGAAGCGGATGTATTATTTTTTGCTAACTCCAAGACTTCAAAGATTGTATGCCTCTGATGTTACTGCAGCCCACATGAGATGGCATAATGAACATGAACAGAATGATGGAAGTATGACCCATCCATCGGATGTGCTCGCATGGAAACATTTCAATGACATATATACTGAGTTTGTAGTAGAAAGTCGAGATGTCAGGTTTGGATTATCGATAGATGGGTTTCAACCTTTTGGTCAATCAAGCCAATAATATTCATCATGGCCAATCATAATTACTCCATATAATTTACCGCCATGGATGTGTATGGATGAGGCATACATGTTCTTGACAGTGATTGTACCAAGGCCTAAAAATCCAAAGCATAAAATTAATGTATTTTTGCAACCATTGATATTTGAATTGAATCATCCTTGGGAATTAGGTGTTGAAACATATGACATGTCTCTTAAACAAAATTTTAAGATGAAAGCAACTTTGATTTGGACTATTAGTGATTTTCCTGCATATGCTATGTTGTCTGGATGGAGCACAATAGGAAAATTGGCTTGCCCTTACTATGACAATGATTCTGATGCATTTCATCTTCCTAACGGGGGAAAATATCCTGGTTTGACAATCATAAAAAATTTCTTCCTCTATATCATCCATTCAGATGCAATAAATAAAAATTTATTAAAAATAGGATTGTAAAAACACCTCCTCCCCTTAATAAATCTGGTGACGATATATTGCAGGAGATTGATCAGTTAGGGCTACTAAAAGTTACAGAACTTGAAAGTGAAGAGGTTAATAGGAACATAAGTCAAAACTTTAGTTGGAGAAAATGGAGTATATTTTGGGATTTGCCATATGGAAAACTAATTTTTTATGGCACAATCTAGATGTTATGCATATTGAAAAAAAAATATTTTTGACAATCTTTTCAACACAATCATGAACATTGAAGGGACGATAAAGGATAATGCAAAATCAAGAGCTGGTTTGAAAATTTTCTGTAGAAGAAGCAAGTTAGATAAAGATCCAAATATAGGAAAATATCCAAAAGCATGTTACACTTTAGATAAAAAAAAAAAAGCAAACTTTGTGTGAATGGTTGAAAAGCCTAAAGTTTCTAGATGGATATGTTTCAAACTTGGCAAGGTGTGTTGATATGAGGAAGTACAAATTATTTGGAATGAAAAGTCATGATTGTCATGTGTTTATGCAGAGGCTCATTCCAATTGCATTTCGGGAGCTCTTACCAAATAATGTTTGGGAAGTTATAACGGAATTAAGTTTATTTTCCAAAAGCTTAACAGCTTCTGAATTACAGTTGTCTGATATGGAAAGATTAGAAAGGGATATTCCGGTTATCTTGTGCAAATTAAAGGCAATTTTTTCACCTAGCTTCTTTAATTGTATGGAGCATCTACCTGTACATTTAGTACACGAGGCAAAACTTGCTGGTCCAGTTCAATATCGATAGATGTATCCATTCGAGAGGTAATTTTACTTTTATAGTAAAACTTGCTAAAACTTTTATAGCTTTATACCAAATAAGTAAATATAATTACCCTAATTATAATGAAGAAATTTGCATCACTTGAAGAAAAATGTTAAAAATAAGGCTAGAGTTGAATGCTTTATATGCAATGTGCATGTAGTAGAGGAAACAAGTACATTTTGTTCATATTATTTTGAGCCTCATGTGATCACTCGAGAAAGAAAAGTTTCTCGTAATGACGATGGGGGTTGAGCGGATTGGTGATGATAACTTATCTATTTTCAAATATCCTGGCCGAACACATGGACACTCAACAAGAAAAATGTTAACAGAGAAAGAAATGGAGGCTGCACATGGTTACATTTTATTGAATTGCCAAGAAATTCAACCTTTTGTGCAGTAAGTTTATGTTATAGTTGAAATTGGCTAAATTATTTTTCTCAAGGATCAGAGTTTATAGCTAAGATAATTTATAATGTTTTTAGTGAATACGAGGGGTTGTTAAGTGAGCTAATGCCAGGAAACTCATAGGATGACATCAATAAAGAAGTGGATAAAAACTTTCCACGTTGGTTTGCAAATTATGTAAGTTTGTAGAGTGCAATAAAATTGAATGCTTGTTGCAATTACTATTAAACTTACAAAATATTATATGTATTGATTAAATTTTTTTATGTAGGCTTTTGAAAATAGAATAGAAAATAGGCTCATATGTGATCTTGCTAAAGGGCCTTTGCGAACTGTTAAATCGTATCCTGTCTATTTCGTTAATGGATACAAATTTCATACAGAAAATCATGGACATAGCATGACAACAGTAAATAGTGGGGTTTGCAAACAAAGAAAACTTATGGATTATTTTGGCAAAATTATTGAGATACTTGAAATAGAATATCCTGCATTACCGAAAAAATAGTGTGTACTTTTTAAGTGTGAGTGGTTTGATCCAACTCCTAACATTGGAACAAAAGTACATAGCCAATATAATCTCACCAAAATCAACCAGCAGAGAAGATTTAAGCAATTTGAACCATTCGTGTTAGCAATGCAGGCGGCCCAGGTGCATTATGTCCCTTATCCTAGCTTAAGAAGGGATAAGTCAGATTGGTTAGCCGTCTGTAAAGTTAAACCAAGAGATGTTTTTGATGGACAGGAAAAGGGAGAAAGCAAGATAAATGAAAGTGAAGAATTTTAGGAAGAAGAACCGGATGTACATGAAATAAATGCATGTTTTGAGAATGAAATTGTAAATCATCCAAATAATGAATTTGTGGAAATTTTATCTGGAGATGATGAGGAATCCATAAATGGACAGAATTTTGAAGATGATCCCAACTTTAATTCTGAATATTCAAAAATAGAGGATGATTTTGATGTGTAATTAAGTGATGATAGCGATTAAATTGTGTATGTTTTATTATCTCATAACTAAAATGTGTTATTATTGCAATTATGTAGTAATGTTATATATTCTTTAATTATATAATTTGATTTGAAGAAGTATATTCCATTTCTTTGAATTTCAAGTTTAAAATAAGCCACCAAAAGAAGAAAGTCATTGCTACCGCCTAGGTTCAGACTAACATCAAATGGAGACGACAGTGCACAAGTCCACCCATCTCAGGTTGCAGGGTCTGTAGGTTTAGGTGTGTCATGTCCATATCCTAACCAAAAATATGAGGCATCACCTTCACCAACAATAAACCGTGATCACTCGAAATCAACCAAGTGATTCAGCATCCAACAACCCAAATATATTTGTTGACCATGTTAATGCATCTACTCCGATCCCAAACACTGAATCTATGACTACAGAAGTACCAGGTTTTGAGATTGAGGATGAAGAAGGACTCCAGCCTGGTGCAAAGGGAGTTGATGGAAGAATTTACATTAAGATTATCAATGATATGTGATTTTAATTATAAAAAAATTTGTATTGCAAGATAAAAAAAACATAAACTTATACTAATAGTATGGATATCTAATTTGATATTGATTTTGTTCACATTAACAGGTTTATTCCATCAGATATTTGCTCAAGAAAGATCAGATCCACATTTAAAGAGAGGATAGAAATTAAGGGTTATGTTTGGAAAAATCTCTCTCTGCAGACAAAGGATTTTTATTATCAGGAGTTTGAGGTACAAAAATTAAATAACATTATCTGTTTCAAAATAATTAGCTTCATACATTAATGCATTATCTATTGTGCTTTGCAATACTTATGTTTTTTTTTGTTCAGAAAGAATTTTTTTGGGACTCAAAATTTAATGATGTCATTTATGGAGTTTGGGAAAAACAGGCCTGCCAACGATATGAAGAATTTCTATGTAATTTACACAAGGGTGGTCATGACCTAATTTTATTTCTAAAGAAATATGGAATCTTTGGCAGCAATATTGGACAACACCTAAAGCAATTGCCAGTTCAAATAGGAATTTTTCAAATAGGCGGGGAGGCTTAGATGGTGAGAGTCTATCCATGCACAGTGGAGGAACTTTGAGCCATCACGAGCATGCAGCTAAACTGGTAAGAATCTGAATTTTATGCTTACATTTTATTATATAAATGTATAATTATTATGGACAATGATGGTGTAATTGTTGTTCTGTTTTCATGGATTCCTTTGTTATTGATATAAATGTTTTGTTTCACAGGAAGTAAACCTATTAAGATTGTTGAGTTATTTTTTAATTCCATTTGGTTGTAATAAATCAAAATGTCCAACTTCTTACCTAGCTTTTTAGTGCATTCTCCTTTGATATTGCATCCTTATTGTCATAGTTGCTTGATACCAATTTTTTGTTAGTGTTCCATCTCTATGGCTATCTTATTATTTTTTCATAATGCAGTTTAATGTAAGTTTGTTGACAAGATGTAGCTAGGATAATGCTGCTTCCAAGAAAGTTTAACTTGAATAGAAAAAAGGTGATCTTTGAATACTGATTATTCATATCATTTTTTTTTGTTCTAGTTAGATGCATAATAGCTATTGAGCTTGAATTGTTGTAATATGTCATAAAATCAATAGGAATAGGCACACTTAGTTGCTGGAATTGTATTTCTTATTTTCTGATCTCATATTTTGAATTTTATTTGGAAATTAAGGTTTGGTTAGGACTTTTTGTTTTTCATACCTTTGTCATACAACAATACAAAGTTAAAGTTTCATAAGCTTCTTGAGGTTCCAATTTCATTTCATTATTATGTGTACTTGAACCAATCAATTAAGTTTACTATTTACCGCTTATAAGTCCTCTATTTCTGGATATGAGGGAATTTTCTTCATATAGAACTTATTATAGTAGAGTAATGTCAAAAAAAATTGTTTAAGGTTATTAAAGAAAATCTATAAAATCCTATTAATTTTAAGTTGTATCGGCTAACTTCTAGCACAATCAACTAAGTTTTTTCTAGTTTATTGGTTGTTATCTTGTTGTTTTTGAAAGTATTTTCTATTTGATAAAGTGCGTTCAGTAGGTGAATTGGAATTCAAATCCTCCTAATTGTAGATTAAAATTCAAGTACAATCTATATGAAATAATTTGCAATTGTGATTATCCAACCTGGTTTGATGTTCTATTTTCCACTTTAAATATGCTAAACTGTCTTTCTAATCTATATTCACATGCATGCACATGACAATGCTTTAAGTTAAAATAGTTTCAAAAATCTTGGAAATTTCCTTATTGTACAACAGTTTATTGTTTTATTGGGCTATAAAGTTTGGTTATCAAGCAACATTCTTGCTACGAGAAAATAATACTCATGAGCTGAAATGGTAAAAAAACCTATTGATTTACCTTCATGTGTGCTCAAATTTAAGAAAAATTCTTATATGATATTTTCCTGATTCTTCTTTTATTTGAAGGAGGGATGTTCTCCTTGTTGTCATTTTCACTTAGATTAAGAATAGCCATTGAAAATTATCAAATTGATGGTGAAATTAGAGGAGGAAGAATAGGATAAAGTATACTTATATTGGAACTTAATTGATTGGTTTAAGTACACATAATAGTAAACTCAAAATTGTGCAACAATATAAAGAATTGTATTTTTTATATTTTATTATATCGATCAAACCAAAGAACTGTATGCATGTTGCTACTTGGCCCTTATGTGCATGTATAGATCACTCTTTATTCTATTTTTTAGTTGTAATTGTGAAATTTTTTCCCCTTATTGTGGAATGAACCGTGGTATTTTGCTGATTATTTCTTATTGCTTGTTATACAGGAAATAACTATGGGTAGAAAGCCTACATATCTTGAAGTATTTATGCACACCCACATAAAAAAGCATGATGGTCAGACATTCTTCAATATCCATTACAGACAACTCAATGTATGTTAAATTTAAATATCAATATTAATTATTTTATAAAAATATAGCTAATTAATTTTAATTATTGTAATGATAGGAGCAAATACAAGAGACTCTCATTCAACAGTGGCAGAGCTCTAAAAGTGTTTATGAGAGTCAGGTTTTTCTTGAAATAGTTGGTGGTAAGAATAACCGTGGGAGGATTTTTGGTTTAGGTTTAATTGCAAATACTTCACATTCGAATTCCTTTACATTATCTATAGCTGCTTGTAGTAAGCGATGTGAATCTTCTAAGAAATTCATTCAGCTAGAGACCGCACTCACCATGTTGATAGATACTGTAACCCAACTAAAGAATCGAGTAGAAGATTTGGAAACTAAGGGTGTTCAATAGTTAAATCGTTCTTCTTCACCTCCACCAATTATATAGCTTAGACATGTATTTTTATATTGTTATTGATACTGATTTTATGTTGTTTTTGTTATGGTTTTCAAGGATTTTTACTTTATAGTAATATAATATATTTTTAGGATTTTAATTTTTATGCATTACAATTTTAATATTATATTATCAATAACAATATTTTCTTTTTAACTTTATTATAAATTTGGCTTATATTTATTTATAAATAAATAATTTGATTGAACTAAAAAATTATGCCAAGCTACTAAAACATTATTCCAAGCTAGTAAAACTAGCATAATTTTACAATTTGTCATGTTATAAATAGCAACCAAAGAGAAATTTCGTTGCTATTTTTAGCAATGGAATTATTATTCTGTTGCTAAATTTAGCAACCGAATTAATATTTTTGTTGGTAAATATAGCAATGAAAACTGAATTCGGTTGGTAAATATAGCAACGAAATTTAATTTCGGTTGCTATTTTTAGCAACGGATATTAAATTCCATTGGTAATGTTGACCAATTAACGGAAATATATATTGGTTAGATTTCCGTTGCTAATAAAAATTAGCAACCAAAAATAGCAACAGAAATTCGGTTTGTATTTTTAGCAACGGAAAAAATTCGGTTGGTATTTTTCGCAACCAAATTTTTTCGTTGCTAATTCAACTGCCAAAATTGCAATCGAATTTTTCATTACTATTTTCGGTTGCTAATTTTGATTACCAACGGAAATGCACCAAATTCGGTTGCTAATTTTCGTTGCTATTTTCAAATTTTCTTATAGTGAAATGTCCTCGTAGGTTGATCGCTGACAATAGAATAGGGATACCCTAAGACGCTGTCTCATGTATTTTAGAGACCCAAGGCATGATAGATTGGGATGAATCCTTATCCATTGCAAAACGACCAGCCTTCATGAGTTAAATAAACCTTTATCCAATCTTGAGCTCTAAAAGTGGATTTTTGATAGTGAACCAGATACCTATGGGGTTCAACTCGCATCACAATAGACTTACCTTTTATTTGTAATTAGTAAAATATATGAATAATTCTAAAACTTGTCATAAGATATTAGAAATTGATACAAAATGATACTTCATTATAGAGCTTATAAATAAATATATAATGTAAAAGATGAAACTACATGGTTCCGATTCCTATTTTGGGACACATAGGAATTTATTACTATGCTTTGCTTGTTATTTTGTTTTTTTTTTGTCTCTTATGTATGAAAGTGTTTTGTGATTGCTGTGAGTAGTCACCGACATATATCTTTTATCCTATGCTAGGATTTATGCTTAATGCAATGGCTTTTCATGTGTGTAGGTGTTTAATTTGGCTGAAGAGTCGGTTAATTTCTGGATAACTGCAGTCAGCCAATGTAAGAGTTAGGAGTTAGAGTCTTGTTACTTACTTAAGTACCTTATTTGTATATTGTAATAGTTTTTTATAAGTTTATTCATAAAGAAAATTTCCCTAAAGTAGTATACATGGTACCATTATTTAATATAACTTTAATCTAATAAGAGTTAGAATAAGTATAATTTTGAAATTACCTCTTGTTTAATGCTATTCCGGTTGGATTGGTTTTGGCACCCCAATATCCTCTTAAGAGGTATCAGGGTGTTATATGGCATGACGAGGTAAGGCTCTATCAGGCAAGCCAGTCTTGTCAAGGGATGTAATGGCCGCATCTTACCATGTCCCTCAGTCCGATCGGATTGTAAATCAAGGGAATAGAGATGGACCTAAATCCTTACTATATAATTGGCCTTAGCCTAGAAATCTCTTGACCTAGTAAATAATAATGTGAGCATTACCATTAATGAATGTCATGAATGTGTTACTATCATCCATGTATATGTATATCCGCATACATACAAACACATGAGGAGTTGATTTATAAAAAAACACATTCAACATATTTAAACTTTAATGTTTTTATATATTAAGTTACTATACTTCCAAAAAGTTGCCATTAGATCACTATATTTTTCAATTTACTCAGATCCGATTTAGATGAAATTGTCAGAATTGAAACGTACAGTTTGGTAATCTCGCTTAAGATCAACTTAAAATGACTGTTAAACCAACCAAAATATAAAACCATTGAAGAAATATACAATCATTTCAAACATGTAAAAGGCGATAAGTTGGTTTTTTTCTTTAATTTTTTATATCTTGGTGGCTTTTACAGTCATTTTAAATTTACATCGTGCGAGGTTGATAGAAGTGCATTTCAATTTTTCCATTTTCATCTAAATTGGACTTATGTTAGTTATTCAAAAAGTACAAGTATCCAATATCAACTTTTACAAGTATAGATTTTTAATAGGCCAAAGGTGTATTTTTGTCACTCATATTTGTCCAAAAGTGCAACCTTATCCCTTATGTTTTGATGAAAGATTTATACCCCTCGTGTTATGAAAATGGGAGATTTATATCACTGTCGTTCAACACAATTAACTTTAACTAAACTTATATTAGTGGACCAATGACGTAAAAAAATTTACCGCTTGTCAGAATTTCATTGGACACATCATTACACAATTGGTAGCGCATGAGAGGCACGTAAAGGTAACTCTCTTTCTCTTTATCCCCTCAATCGATTTTTCTTCTCATTCTCTTCATCCTCTAAATCTGTTAAACATGCCCCGCATCAAAGATTAAGAAAAATAAAAAAAATTGGAAAAGAAAAAATAGGGTAGGGTTAGAGGACAGCTGTCAAAATAAAAACCCAATATGATGCTCTCTTTTGACAATCCCAAACCATCTCTTGAAGAACAATTCAATTTTATCATTTCATTTCCTTTTCCCAGGAAAGCTATAACATAAAGAAAAAATAGGTGCTCTTCTACTACTTCGTCGCCTTCTCTCTTCCCTAGAGCCACTCTTGCTCTCTTATACGATGTCATAATCTCTCCTTCTTCAATTCTCCTCACTTTTTCCTCAGATTCAAAAACTCTAGTACCTTTCACCTCTCCACTTCCTTTATCGATAATGCCTCCGAACTCTCTTAGTTCTCTCCTGCTCCGTTCTCTAGTGATGATGATGCCTTTAACAGTTATGCCATTGTCAAATTTTCTCCTCCGAGCTCCAAGAAGAAAGGTTTCTTTTCACTCAATTTAAGTATTTTACAAGTAATTCAAAGTTAGTAATTAATTGTTTTGTTTGTGAAGTGTAGGCTATTCTACAATTTTAATTAGTGGCAGGACTTGTGTTGCTACTTTTGTAGTAGCTATTGCTTACTTCTCACTTTGCAAAAAAGGTAATGATGGAATTCTCTGTTTGATTGTGGTTAGCGGTTTATAGAATATGGATTATTTAAGAGCACTACGTATCTTTTCTACTATTTTGTTGTAGGGTTTAAGTTGCAATTTCATAGTCCCTTTCCTGTTTGTTGACGAAGAATAAAGGAAGAGATTCAGAGATCAATCTCAGTGGGTTTAAATTGCAATTTCATAGTCCCTTTTCTATTTGTTGACGAAAAATGAAGAGATCAAGAGATCAATCTCAGTGGGCTTAAATTGCAATTTCATAGTCCCTTTTCTATTTGTTGATGAAGAATGAAGAGATCGAAAGATCAATCTCAGTGGGTTCAAGTTGCAATTTCATAGTCCCTTTTCTGTTTGTTGACAAAAATGAAAGAAGAGGTCAAGAGATTAATCTCAGTGGGTTTAGCAGATTCAGAGGATGAGGAGAACGAGAGGGAAAAGTAATTCAAGGGATGAAGAGAATGAAAGGAGGAAGAGGGTTACCTTCAAATGCCGCCAGCTGTGCATTAACATGTCCAACGAAATTCTGACACGTGGCAAATTTTTCCATGTTATTAGTCTACCAACGAAACTTTGGTCAAAGTTAACCAAGTTAACCGTGTTGGATGACGATGGCATAAATTTTCTGTTTTCAGAATATGAGAGCATAAATCTTTCAATCGAAATATAAGGGTCAAGGTTGTACTTTTGACAAATATAAGGATAAAAATACATCTTTGACCTTTTTAATATAAAATAATTAAAGTTCAGACACAAGAAATGTATTTTTCCAATTAATATTTTCTAAATTGGTGCGTACCAAATGTTTTACATGGTTTTGCATGTGAAAACTTGGCTAATATCTTATAGATGCTATGTCATATATAAAAGGGATTTCTTGCCTAAAATTTGATGTATGAATTCTTTCATTGGTTAAACCAATGATGGATGCAAAATAACAGAAGGCCTTTCATAATAGCTTAATAAATATTCAGCTGCAAATTTGACAACTTTAACTCGTTTTGCCGGCTCAAGTTTTTGAGAAACCACTTAATTTTTTAAACTAGATATGAAATTTTAGGAAAAAGATGCTTTTAAGTCTCCGTGAAGTTTCTCTCATTGAAAGAAAATTTTGTACAAGCATTTAAAAACCTACAATGTATAGAAATTAAAAGTTCAGAAGGTTAAATAGTTCTCCAAAAGACTTAAGAAGCCAATTGACCGATATTTACAAATTTGATAGCCAATGATGTAAAAAGCCTTACATAATTCATACATGGCGTTATATCATTGCTTGATGTTGCAGCCGTGCAATGCCATTGGAATATCTTTGCAATGCACACAGTATATATGCTAGCTAAACAGAGAACCAACTATAATTTTGCTTATGAATAACCATATTACAGAATCAACACCATGCCTTGGTCCTTGATGGGCGAGAGATTTGAGGCAACAACAAAGTTGATGCAATATTTTTGGTATCAGACTTTCATTTGATGAACATAACAGCAGTTTTTGGAAAAGAAACAGGCCTGTCAGCAAGTAAGAGTTCCTAAGGTGAGCATTTCTTGTACTGTAACCAAGTCGGGAAGCACAGCTGTGCCAGATTTTCTCCATTCCTCAGCATCAGGAGTCTTAAACCGATCCAGTAGCAATGCATGCATTCCCGCACTCTTCGCCGGTATGCAGTCTTTGCGAATGCTGTCCCCAATATGTAGAATTTCTTCTGCTGCAATATTTCCAGCCCTTTCAATCGCAATTTCATATATTTTTGGATCTGGTTTTTCTACACCTTCAAGCCCAGAAAACACTCCAAAGTCCCACTCTGACCCCTGATTTTCCCCAAAAACCATTACCGATATCACTAAGTTGAATTGAAAGCTTAAAAAAGAAGATAATATTAGGCTACCTGTTTCAAACTCAAGGCTGGAAGGATCACATCCTGATAACGGTATTCTGCATTACTAACAAGACCAACTAAAAGACCACTTTCACGTGCCCATCTTAGGAAAGGCTGAGAGTCTGGGAAGACGGTATAAGGTGCAGATGAACCAAATGATGCGTATATGCGCCTAAAGATCTTCTCAAAAGTCTCTTCATCATAATCGTATCCAGCCTGACACAAAACAAAATCTGTCTTCAAATGCTATATTAAATCCAGAGACACAATGGCAATAAAATAGTTAATCCAGCAGCAGAACACATGCCCCTTCAAATGCAAATGTCAATCTCTCAACTCTCATTACATGCCATAAAGCTACTCTGACTCAGCTGAAATACAGCATAGGAAGAACAAAATGCGCCCTTTCTTCTAAAGAAATAACAGATCTACAACAGCCCATGAATTGGGGACATTCCAAAATAAAGATAAAGATGCTATATCATATACCTTGATAAAGGAATCTTTGACACATGCTTTCCACCAGACTATGTTAGGCATTTTAGCAGCATACCCGAAACATGGATACCTTTTGGCCATATCTGTATATGCAAGTTTGAATCCCTCATGCACACGCTTGTAATCTGGGCAAGGCAATCCAACAGATTTTGCTGCCATACAATAGTAGTCGCCAAGCTCACCTTTGTAAGCTATAAGTGTACCAGTTACATCAACAGTGATACAGCGTAATTTTGACAGCAGGGACATTGCAGTAATTGTTTGGCAGTTTTCTGGACTTGGAAGTCTTTGGAACTTTTTGTTGGATAAACTTCAATATAAAGCTTCACTTCAACAATATGCTCAAGAAAATAATATGATGTTGTGGAACAAGTGAGTTTTTGCAGTATATCCGACTGGGTTTGGTCTGCATTTGTGAGAAGGGGTTATGGGATGCTAAAATAATAGGTGCTCTCTTGTTAGTCAAAGGCACAGCAAAAGCAGCAAAACAAGCTCTCTTCATTGACCAATGAAATAGAAAGTCATTATTCGTGTGCAAAAATGAACTTTTGAAATCAGAGGGGGCTTGTCAATTAAGCCACTCTGCAATTCTAAAGGACAAATAATGTCAAATGAGAAAGAGCCATAATTTCCTGATTAATTTACATCTTCAATTTCCAAAGCCTAAACTTATCAATCAGTTGATATGCATGCTACAATAAACATGAGAACATCACAAAATGCTGAACAGTAGTTGCATGCCCCGTCTAAGACAATCTAACATGTAATACTTGAAAAGGTAGCCTGAAAACAAAGGGATGGTGGCGAGTGCACTCAACTTTAGAGGAAAAAGTTAATAAATACATGGCTAAAAGAAACAAGAGAAAGAAGAAAGATATGCTCAGTAATATATGTCAACCGAAAACAGAGGCAAGGTCGGCAAAGTTAAATGGAGATTCACTCAATGTATAGCCAATTTCAACATTGGGCAAGCAAATGCAATTTTCATGGACAACATTGGATATCTGAGTAAATCCAAAAGCTGCAAAAGAGAGTTTATAATACCTACTAAAGCCATTAATGGAAGAAATCTTTGACAAACATTTTAGGACAACTGAAAGTGATCATATAGCTCAGTGGTTCATAATAATCTAAGCACTTGCAAAAATCAGGGGAACTAGGTCGGGCACCACAAAAGTAGCTCATATTTTATCTATCTGTACACAGATTGGACAAGAAGTTCCAAATAGCAAAGAATCATCATCAGTCCTAAAAATCAGAAATGGCCATTGACAGACAGTGAATTTTAAAGATAAACAACAAGCCCCTTAAAATTAACATTGTAAAAACATGAGCAGGGCATATGCCACCCATGTCAAAATATAGTGACTCAGCTGAGATGGTACATGAAACTTTTTAGGCTGAAATATTGCAAGGACATTTAGATTATATTGACCAGTTGTCACATCTTTGGATTGAAAACTTATCAGAACATTTAGCATGTAAAGTACAACTTAGAACACTATAATTTGAATAATCTTAAAGCAAAAAATATAAATTAGACAGAAAAAAAAAAAAGTTTGAAAAGAATCAGTGACTAAGCTATGACTCCAACAAGACCACAGGACAGTTTCTTTCAAGTGAAACGGCAAACCTTGCTTTCAAGTCTAGTTTCTTTTTCAGGAAAGCATACAAGGGACATAAAAAATTAGATCAGAAAATAAGTTGACGAAATTGACCAATTAAACCATTGCTGTCGAAAAAGGCAATAACATGGTTCATGGATTCGTGCTTTCTCAGTATAGAAATGGCTATTGCTAGTAATTTAATTAACATTTACGCAATTAGATAGATCATTCTTCACATCCTCATTCTATTACTCGTCTTTCCTAATTAATTTCCAAACTTGTTGTTTTCCTTATTTCCTTCAATATGTTTTACTGTTAACTAGTCCTTTCCAACTACCAGAAAAACATATCCCAATGTGAAACTATGAAGCTGATTCATTATAATGAACACTTCTTACTCAATCTAGAAAGATATATAATAGGCCTTTATAAATTGAACCTTGTCACTCCTATCTTCTTCCTTTTTTCCAGATTTTTGGTAGCAAATAAAAGATATTCCCATCCAAGATAAAGTTTGTGCATTCTTAGTCTAAGTGAAGTCCTTCTTGTAAAGATAGGAATGAACAGGATCAAATAAGCTTTGACCAATGTAATAAAGCTACCAATCAAACACCAATCTTATTTTCCAAATGCACATCTATCACCCTAAGAGTGAAATCAATCTAAAATACTGCAAAAACTAAGAAAGAAACGAGGGGGATCAACAGCAAAATCAAATTTATATATAATAATAATGCCGATGTACCATGATTCTATAATTCAAGGAATAGAAAATCAACACATTGGGAATAAAAACCCATGAAATATATTCCGATTCTTCTTCTAATTTCCGGGAAGATAAAAGCAAGACCATGACGGGAAAAGGAAATTTGTACATACCCAGAGGCTGAAACGAAAAGGGACTTTTTTTCTTCTTCTTCTTCTTCTTCAAAGATTTGGAAACTATTTTAACTTCAATAGAACTGAGCTTGCATATATTGCTGGTTCTGGGCCACTTTCCCTCTATATGTAATGTATATAGAGCAAATCTTTTTTCTGTTCTGATATATAAATTATTTCACTGAAATCAAAATTTTTGATATATATATATATATATTTCACTGAAATCAAAATTTTTGATATATATATATATATATATATATATATATATATATATATATATAAAGGCCGTTTACTGAGGATTCCAATTTCAAAGAGGACGGAGAAGAAGAAAAATTGTATGTTAACGGGGTAAAACTATAAATACACATACAATGAGGTGTGTCCTAGTATTTTTATGAAACCATACGTTCTTAACAAGGAAAGGCCCTTGTATTTGGTAGCCAAATAATATATTTATTTACTTTTTCTGGTCATCTAAAACAATGGACTCTAGCCAGTGGTATTACAGTTTCAGGTTTTGAAAATTTGTTCCCGGTTTTCTGTTCACCAAACTCTTCTTTTGATCATATTTGTGTTCTCTAAACTCAATTACAAATGTCTATATTCTTTCATTTATTTATGCAATTCGAGTGGACGTGGGCCTGAACTTACTAGTGGATTATTTGTTCACATCAGCCCACGTACTGGGGAAGAAAATGAATTAATTTAGAGGAAATTACATGAATTACCACTTTTTTAACTTTAATTTTCAAAAATACAACCATCTCTAAATAATGTTTAAAATTATCTTTTTTTTAATTTTTTGTTTTTAAAAATACCACTTTTTGTTTTAAATTTCGTTCCCAACTATATACAATATAGACTGATTCAGGTCTTCAAAATTACATACAATATAGAACCGTGGGACAATGAAATTTGATCGCTGTATCGCCGATGTCATGGAAACAACAGTCTCTAGTTTTTTGCAGAGCTTGTTATTTGCGATCATTACTTATCGGATATTCGATTTAAGCTAATGATTGATTGTAGGGCGATTAGGATAGGATTTGATTCGATAACAGATAAAAAAAACCTGAAAAACAGATTTGAACAATTAAATTTTATGCTTACCATCCGAAACATTTGCACCTTGTTTATGCAGACTCTATTCTTTGCGGTGTTTTGTTTTTGGGTTTTCTGGGGATTGATTTGAATGATGCTGCCGATTGATTGAAGGGTGAATAATTGAGAAGGGAAAGAAAAGAAAGCAGATGAAGCTGAGTCTCGGAGTGTGGAGAGTTTAGCACTTCAACCGATTTTACAGAAATTGAAGATGATACATAGAAGTTGTCTCACGGAGCAAACTTGGATCTTAGTGTTGCTGAAGCTGTCAGCATTCGGGAAGTTTTAAGTTGGCTCAAGAACAAGAATTTTTGCAATGTTGCTATAGAGTCAGATTCTGTGTGTAATGGCCTCAACACCGGTTTGGTCGTGAACAGTAAATTCCGATGGTAAATAGTGTACCCGGGCCGTAAACAGGACCCGAAAGTGAAAAATATTTTATTTGACCATCGGGAAGTATTGATCATGGTGAGTCCGGGGTTGAAATTTGAAGTGAAATCGAGGTCAAATAGACCTCCGAAAGTCAAAAATACGAAAAAGATAGCGAGTCAATTTCTCTGGTAGGGAAGGAGACTTGATTTTGAATAAATTTTTAAAAATAGTAAATGAACTCCAAAAATTTTCATATTTTGCAGATCTTCATGAAATTTCATGTAGAATATTTTGATATAAAGAAATGAATTTTTCGGCGATATCGACAGTTGTCGAATCGAACCAATTCGGTTGAATCGGACCAGTAACGGACTCCGATTGAGCCGAAATTTGGTGTACTACCTAATTTTGATGTGATAAGAATTATGGAATTGAAATTGGAGTGATTTGGAGTGAGGAAATAGGAGAAATAATTTTGGGCTTTAAATTAGGTGTTATTGGGCTTTAGTTAATTAACTAAGCCCATTAACCCAATCCAAGCCCACAAAGCCCAAAATCCAGCCTATATCAAGAGAGAATTCTCTGGAATGGGACAGCAAATCATCTTCTTCCTCTCCTCTCTCCCTTGGCCGAACCACACTCCACCATTGTTGTGTGAGTTTTCTTCATTTCTCTCTCCATTTCACACCAAATCAAGCCACCCAATAGAAAGTTATGCCTCTCTAGTTAAGTATTGTGACCTCCTCTCTTCAAATCAAGGAAGGAAATTAAGAAAAATTAGGAGAGAGAGTTTAGGGTTTCATTTGAGGTAAGTGAAACCTTGGTTAAAATTATTTCTAAGGTGCCTACTTATGTTTTTGGGTGCCTAGAATTCATTTATGATGTTATTTTTAGCATTTGAGGTTGAAAAACTAGAGTTCTAATGGCTTGAAAATTCGGTTCACTTAGGGAATCAAGGAGACTTGCAAGCTTCCAAGGCTAAAGGCAAGGAAAAGGAAGCTTAGGCACACTAGAACAAGAAAAGAAGGTTAGTGGCTAATAAATCTTAGTAATTTCTTTGATTCAAATTAAATACCCTTTATGTAAGTTAGGGTTTATGTGATAAAATGATGTTTTAATTGAAATTAATGATGAATTAGTGTAACTAGACCTTGAATAAGCATGTTAAAATGTTTAAATGATTTATTGAATAATTGTATGGTATAACTACTTTGATGGCCGAATTTCCCTCTAAGGAAAATCTAGGTATATTTTGTGAATTTTAATGAATTTAAGCTTTTAAATGACACTAGAAATGAAATAACATGCTTAGGAATTTTTATGAAATTTATTGAAATTAAATGAATATTTTAGAGAATATTTTCAATTATGTAAGTAATGAAAATATGGCATTTATATGAAATAAAATGCAATTTGATGAGAAAGTGAATGATTTTAGTGAATTATGGTAAAATAATTCACAATCTATGTGAAAGAATGAAAAGAAATGATTACAAGCATTTTCGAGTAATGAAATAATGAAAAATGTAAAGTTTAATTGAAATTTTGATGAAATTGCGCCCTTAGAAATAGTCTGGCAGTAAAAGCCTAGCTCAGGATATAATTGGCTAGCCATAGGGACATCTGTACCGCGGTGCAAGTCACGGCGACTTGCTTAGTTATGGTAGGATCACTGATCGCCATAACTTCTGTTTGTACCTGGTATCTGCTACGTGGAAAAATGGTCGTTGAGATCATTTTTCTGTCTATATGTGGCCCATGGGGGTCCACGTCCCGAGTATCCAGTCTGAGAATTTCTGTCAGTACTGTACTAGGGGCATGAAATGTAATGAAAGTGAAAATAAGTTAAAAGAAATGAAAAGAATGATAAAAATGAAGTTTAAAGTGGAAAAAGGACTTAAATGAAAGAAAATGAAAGTTTAGGGGCAAAATGGTAATTTTGACAAAATGAGTAATTAATAAGTAAAAATAAATGAGAAATGATTAATAAGGGTAAAATAGCAATTTGAAGACCTAACAAGGTCAATAAGATAAGATATTATGGTATAGGGACTAAACCGTAATTTTACCCAAAAGTAGTGAAATAAGAAATAAATGAGGAATAATGATGAAACTAATGTAAAGAAAATGAAAGTAAATGACTATAATGGCAAAATTGTAAATATTAAAGAAAAAGGGCATTTTTGGAATTTAGTAAAATGTTGAGGACTAAAAAGGAAATTAGTCAACCGTTATGAAATAAATGAGGAAAAAGAGTAAATAATGTGAAAAACCACTGTTTCCACTAAATATGATTAAAATGTTAAATTGTACTTATTTTGAAATTAATTGATTAAATAAAGCATATTAAAGAAATAATTATTGCAAAGAAAGTATTAGGATTGTTAGACACCACTGGGCATAATTTATGCTCAGCATGTAGTTTTTACTGCATGCAGGTACAGCGCGGGAGGAACAGTGATGCATAAAGTGGAAGAAAAGAACTTTTGTTATTATGTAAATTATGTAGACTTTGGCATGTATATAAATGACTGATATGTATAAATATTGGGATATGTAATTAGATGTGTGTATGATTATATGATAATCCGTTTTGAATGATTGGATGTTTGATGGAGATTTTGGAGTAAGGGAATGATTGTTATAGAAGTATTGTGCCTCTGAGAGGCTGTGTGTTGTCTGGTTTTTCAGGAGGCTAGTCAAATATAGCCGTTATAATGCCGAAATTTTATTAAGTGAATAGTAATCCGGGACAGTTATAGGTCATTGAATACCCAAAGAATTGGTAATATCGAAATTTTGGTATTAATTAAATATTAATTGAAAAAAAAAAATTTCGGGTTACTTGTACTGTTCCGTATAATCAGAGTGATAAGGGTGTTACAATTTTATTGGTATCAGAGCAAAGGTTTAGACAGTTCTAAGATCGGAGTGAGTGTTAATTGATTTGTCTGTATATATATGCCAATTATGTGGGAAGTGAATGTTTTGGAACTAATGTGCATCTGCTCCTTTTTGTTTTATAGTGAAAAGATGTCTACTGATCGAGGACAACAGTCAGCAGACAGCAGGAGTGAGGCATCGAGTAATATTGGGCGACAAGAGGCCCCACAGCAGAACCCTCCTCCTGTAGTACCACCTCCTTTCCCTCAGCCGGACTTCCTTGATTTGATGGCTAACTACATTCAGCAGAGACTGCAGGCAGCTCCAGCTCCGGCGCCGCCTCAGCCTACAGTAGTACAGATTCAGCCAGCCCCGCCTAGGCGAAGACCTATCCTGGAATAATTAAAGAGATTGGGGGCAGAAGACTTTTCTGGCAGAGAACCTTTGACACCTGCAGTGGCTGAAGAATGGTTATACAAGATAAAAAGATTGTTTGAGATAACCCACAGTCCACTGGAAGAAAAATTTGAAGGTGTTGTGGCATTACTTCAGGGTCCTGCATTCATTTGGTGGGATTCCGTCAGAAGACATACTCCTACAGATCAGTTGAGTTGGGAGTACTTTGTGGACCAGTTTGAGAAGAAATATATTGGGTCCGAGTATAAGGCCATTATGCAAGAGGCTTTCTGGAGACTAAAACAGGGAAACAAGACAGTGGCGGAATATGAGAGAGAATTTGAGCGATTGAGTGCTTACCTGGATGAAGGCCAGGCTACAGAGGAAAAATCATGTTACAGATTTGAGAGAGGCCTACATACTGAGCTTAAACAGATCATTGGAGCTCAGAAATATCCTACTTTGCGTGCTATGGTGGAGGCAACCATAAAGTTAGAGACGACTCAGGCTGAGCAAGCTGAGAGACAGTCCCGATTTTAGCAAAAGAGGAAGCAGGGACAGTTCAGTGGTAAAGGAAAGAAAACAAAGGGATCTCAGGCATTTCAGGGACAGTCACCTGTAGCAGTAGGCCGAGGTCAGGGTAGTGCATCTAGAGGCAGAGCTCCGACTGCTAGTGCTCCTCGGGACCGAGATAGTGATTCTGCAGTGGCTTGTAAGCACTGTGGTAAGTTTCACGTTAGAGAGTGCAGATTTTTGACAGGAGCTTATTTCAGATGTGGAT
>CM075809.1:65663817-65706377 GCA_037975025.1 Excoecaria agallocha | reverse complement strand
CCACGTTCTGTGGAAGAAAATGAATTAATTTATTCTTTCATCACTATGCCATTTATCATTTGGGCCTAATGCATACAAATTCTTGAGTTTTCCGAACATTACATTTGACCTGAATTTTCCAAACTTCCTGCTGGTCCAACACCGGAAAACCTGACTAGGCCTTCCGTTCCGACCATTATAAATAAAATAGCTACACAAACAATATCAGCGACTAACAATTTCTCTCTTGTTATTTACTGATTTTTATCACTCCATGTCAATTCTCATTAAACTCGAATTTTTATTATTAATGATAAAGCTTAAAATATCTTTATCTTGTGAGAAGAAGAGCTGACAGTCGAAAGGCCAGCTAGACAGTTGGACCTGTAAAAGGGAGTGTCCGGTCGAAACTAAGCGTTAGCATTCCGAAGCTTAATTTAGTCACTTTTAGAGTGAGAATGCTTAAAAGGAGAGAAAGTCTCAGGGATTCAATACCTGAAGCCATCGTATTTTAGGCTATTTATAAGAGTCATTTGGAGGGGTACTTGAATACTCTGGGGGGTGATAACCGGCAGTTAGAATAGGTGAGCGGCGATGTGATAGGGAGTAAATGGAGAGTATGGGCATTGACATGTGTCAGTGGACTTGACAGGACAGGCTGTCACATCAGTCCGATCGGACATCACGCTTCCCTGCGTTATTTTCCAACTCACGCTTTGTCTTTTGCTAGTGGACTTGGGCCATCCCAAATGTTATTAGGCTACACTAATTTGGCCTTTAGAAATGTATTTTTCATAGTTATCACTTGTCCCCCCTCCAACAGGTCCGATCGGGCGAGATGCTATTCGGTTCTTTTGGTGGGATTTTTGAATTTCCAGGAAGTTCCCAATTTGAGGAGTTATATCCGTCAATTTTAGGTAACCGTTATGCATTTAATGCCTGCACATGCGCCAAGGGCGACACTTCATTTTTTGTCGTGCATTTAACACTGGCTCATGCGTCAAGGGCGACGCTTCGCTCTTCGCTATGCATTTTGTTGATTGGAGACATGTGGCGATTATTCAGCAGAGAGGTGATTGGAGAATTCTAGAAGCTTGGAGCCTATAAATAGATGGCTCTGGGGTGATCTTGTCTTATATTTCGGCGAGATTAACCAAGTAATTCATTATCTATGATATCTCCTGCCTCTTCTTCCTTTTTTATCAGAGATGGCTTCAAACGACATAAAGTCTATAGATTGGTGTTTTCTTGAGGCTTATGAAGACCATGGGGTCATGGCTCGTCCTTCGAAACTCACGGAGGAGAAAGTGATTGAAATCCCTTTACAATATGATCTTCCCGCAAGGGTGTCTACAATGGTTCGCCCAAATTCCATGGTGAAAAATAGGAGAATGCTTGGAGGTGAAAGTAGTAAACCATTCACTAGTCATTTGCAAGCATGGTTGCAGTGGTAGTATATCATGAGTTTATCTCTTGTTATGGAAAGTCAAAACAACTTTCTGGGCCATTCCTCTTTCAGCGCGCTTCAATTTTATACTATGATCTTAGCCAGATTCTGTGGACTTTCCCATTATTTCATCGCCAATCGGCCAATTGTCACAAATGTAAGAAAAACCATCATCATCAAGGCTGTCTACACGTCCGATTTTGTTCAGTATTAGCCTCAAAATCTATATTATCGTCAGATTGTTGCCTCTGACTGATCGGGCTCCGACGAAATTTCAGAAACATAGTTTTTTCTTCTTTTCTTCTTCTTTTTTTTTTGTAAGAACTCTTCATATATGAAAGTTTATTTTTCTTTTAATTACGTCTTTGTACTGCAATTCTCATTTTAAGTGAAATTTGTCATGAAAATCACTGATGAGAAAAACATTACTGACAATATATGAATATCCCATGTGGAGATTGCGTAAATTTATTAAGGAGAATACTTCCTGAATTTCAATGTGCTTTTCGAGCATTCTGAATTTCAATGTGCTTTTCAAGCATTCTAGTGCCCCACCATCTTGGGTCGGTGATCGCTCGATCCGATTGAAGAAGTTTTTTTTTAAGAGCATGCTTTCCATTCAAGCAAAAGTTGTATCTTAGATTTATCACGTCAAACGCAACGGACGACTTTTCAATCTTTTAATTTTGACTGAGATACTATCCGATCGGTTATTTGTTGTAGTTCTGAAATAATATCCGATCAGTCATTTGTTGGAGAATCACGCATGGCGAATGACCTTTCGGTCTTTATATTACTCCAAAGATTCGGTGACTCACGCCTTTAGCCCGAAATGAACGTCGAGCCTAACAGGAGGATTTATCTCGCAAGCGAAGGGGTTCCGACTCTCACATCTTCAACTAAGCCTAGCAAACTTCGACAACACAGGCCGATCGGTCAAAGCCCTTAATTGTTTTATGGGGATTGTCTTTTCAAGAGATATTTTAGTCGACTATAGGCGATGGATTACTCTCTAGCCGATTGGTATGAGATCTTGTCTCGAATTACCGATACTAGGAGGTCCAATCAGACTTGGATTACTCATCAGTTGAGATTTCAGTCGATTGGAGTAAGATAAACAACCTGCAAATAAAAACAAAGTCTAAAAACAAATAAATGAAACATACCTTTTTTCCAGAGGTGAAGAAAAAATAGGAGATATTCTCTTTGTTGGATGTCAATCATTATATGATTATACTCAGTAATTGTTGGGCATTTCGATATTCCAACTTCTAGGAACGACCGGCCCGGTGAGGGTTCCAAGTTTACAAGTGCTTTGGAGGCTTCGTAGCGGGTTGGCGTTTCCTGTGCCTATACCTATCTCTTTTGAACATTAGATTAACCATGTCTGAAGGTCTTTTTGGCGGGAGTTTTCAAATTGGCCTGAATCCGATAAGTCACGCCTGTTCATATCAACTGTTATGTATTTATTACCAATGCGCATGTCAAGGGCGACGCCTCTTTTTCCAGAACCATCATGATGACTCAGAGATGCATGGCGGTTATTCGATTTTTGAGGTATTTGGAGAGTTCTAGAAGCTTTTACGGCTATAAATAGGCGATTTTATATGCCTCTTCCATGATTCTTAATAGAACTCTGTCGAATTCTCTTTACAAAGTCCATTTTTTATCCTTTCTATGCAAAAAATTTTCAGGCTTCGCACTCCGACGATCTGAAGATTTCAGCATTTCTTACAAGGATATCAAATTACCCAAGTAAGTGGGCAGCTCCTACCGTTTACTTTTCTTCATCTTTTGTAGCATCATTACATTACATGGAGATCAATGTTGAGGACATGGAAAATCATACAATTCTAACCATCTTCTTGGTACTTTGATCGGATTCTCAAACTCTGACATCGACAGTGACGCAGATCATGAACGCTAAAGCTAAATG
Organism: Excoecaria agallocha; assembly: GCA_037975025.1. Lineage (NCBI taxonomy): Eukaryota > Viridiplantae > Streptophyta > Magnoliopsida > Malpighiales > Euphorbiaceae > Excoecaria > Excoecaria agallocha. The sequence goes on along the minus strand of CM075809.1, from coordinate 65,703,015 downwards.
CATATTAAACATCATGCATTGCATGTTTATGAAATCTACATTAACTGGAGAGAGTATTTATCTTTTACTTTTACGATACAGTTGCAGGTGTGATGGCTAAGGGAGACGATATTGTTAAATGACTGGCCGATCGAGCTAAGGCAAAGATGAAAACAGAACGTGTAGCTAGGGAAGAGAGAAAATCGAAAAAGAGAAGACTTATGTCTTATTCAGAAGCGTAAGCTTCCATGCCTTCCGCCAGCGCTTCGGTCTCCCGTCCCCCTTAGCCTTTTCCAATGCCTACTGTTGATCAGCCTTTATCAGGGGGTCAGCGCCCCTTATCGCGTCTCTTATCAAGGGACGAAATTGTTGCAGAAGAGAAGCATCCCATACTACCTCAAACGGGGTTAGTTAAGATCAATGCGCCCCCAGGAGGTGAAACTACACATAGGAGAGCTGAAGAGGGAGCTAAGGGAGAGACTATTAAGTTAGTGGCTACTGCAGGCGCTAGGGTCACTCCCAAAGGCAAGGAGCCATTTCAAGACGAGTCCATTAGGAGCATCACTGCAAGAATGTCTAAAAGGTATGCCGCATCACTGGGAGAAATTCTAAAAGGTTAGTTTGGCGATGGCTGATCCGTTGAAAGCAGGGCGGTTGCAAGCTTTTTTGTGCCGAGGCATGCTCCAAGAGGATGATTTTAAGGCAATGGGAGATCCCAACATACTGCCCCAATAATGCAGCCTTTTTCAACGACAAAGCTTAGAGGTATTTTTTCAAAATGTTCATCCCTAAATAAACATTCATTTTATGGTCCGCTATCCTCTTAATTGCCCAACCTTTCTTCTCTCATTGATCTAATTTTCATTTGATAAAAAGGGGTTTGCGCTTGCACGGCATAGCTAACCTTTGTAAAAAGAAATGGGAAGATTTCGATCGGGCTAGGAGGGAAGCAGAGGCCAAATATGATTCGGCGAGAAAGGAGTCTCTGCTTGCTCGATCGAAAGTTGAAAAACTAAAAGAGGAGTTCGTTCGTCTTTCTCAGGATCTAAAAGCTCGACAAAAAGAAGTGGACCATCTCAAAGGAGATGTGTCTTGTCTATCTGTGGAATGTTCCAAGGCTAAGTCCGAGCGTGATGTTCTATGCAGGGAGCGGGATTCATTACAGGCTGCCCTGGAGAAGGAGATGGCGTGGAGAAAAAAGCTTGAGGAAGGACTTTTTGTCTAAAAGGGAGATATCATGGATCAATTAAGACAGTTAGAGAACCCCTCAAGAATCTGCATCTTTATGATTGAACACCGATGCAGAGATCAGTTCCAATGTTGCAAATTTCCTTTTGACAGAGAATGCCTCCAAGAAAACAGCAAAATCTTCTTAATATCCCACTAAAGCTACCACAGGACCCTCTTTTAGTGTAGAAATAGTAAATATAGAAGCATAGCTTTTTGCTGTAATGATTTTATCCCCACTTTGTAGGAATTATTCATATATAATAGTGGAGCTTCCTCTCGGTCGTATCTGTAGACTGTAATTCTTATTTCAATCAATATTCATCATAAGATCAGCTAAGAGGAAAATATGAAATTGACTGGGGAGGATCGTGTAAGTCATTCATGAAGAATGTTTGAAATTATCTAAGGAAAAATACTCCCTGAATGCTGGTTCTCCTTTTCAATCATTGCGGTATACAATTCTATCAATAGTTGCTTAATACGATTGAATGTTAAAATGAATTGTTCAGTAAATAATTGTGACCCAAATTTATTACATCAGGCGTAGCAGATGGCGTTTCATTGTTTTAGCCTTTGCATCTTGGATCCAGGATAGGCATGAAATCTAGCAAATTAATTGATGGAGACTGAACGGGTGCAAGCGCCCTTCATATCTCGAGCTCGAAATAAGCATCAAATCATCATAGATAGGTTGTGTCGAACAAGGAATTTTCATTCTAAAAATTCAAAGGAGTTATCCACTTGTAGGGAGTTACCTACTTGGATCGAGGTATTTTTACCCGACCGAAATTAAGATGGCAATGTCGGTCATAAGGATGGATGTCGAACTTGGTTACCAGGTCAATGGAGATCGAATTGAGGCATCCTGCAACTTAGATTCAAGAATGATGTCCAGCCTAACAGGCGAATTTTATAATAAGGGGGGCTTTTTATTTCCCGCTCAGGATGGACATCGAGCCTAGTGATGGAGTTATGACTGCTCGGGGGGTTTATAGGTGCCATGGCCTTCATCCACAATCCCCTTAGGCCTCTTCATGGGCCATTAATGGACCGGCCTTATAGTTAATTTTATTTTGGGAGTTATCACCTTCCTAGTCCCCCTCCACGCAATTTGATCTTTGAGATCGAAGGCTCGATAATTTTGGGAGTTACCTTCTTATGGGGAGTCACCAGTTTTATAATTTTTATCTTGCAAATAATTTTTTGCAATTTTATTGTGCAAATTATTTTATAAATATTCACTAACCTGCTTTACGGTTGTTTATGTTGTCTGAGAGATAATCACATTTGATCCGCTCTATGCGATGGATGGTCTTCCGATCCAATCCACTCTACGTGATGGATGGTCTTCCGATCCAATCTGCTCTTGATGGAGAGATAACTATATTCGACCGAACGTAATAATCCGCTCTTGGCGATGGATGGTCTTTCGATCCTATCCGATCTCAGCGGTGGCATTAATGATCATCCGATTCGCTCCTGGGGATGGATGTTCTACAGATCCGCTCTTGGCGGTGGCATTTGATCCGCTCTTGGGGATGGATGTTTTTCTGATTCGCTCTTGGCGGTGGCGTTACTACCATCTGATCCGCTCTTGGGGATGGATGTTCTTCTGATCCGCTCTTGGCGGTGGCGTTACTACCATCTGATTTGCTCTTGGGGATGGATGTTTTTCTGATCAGCTCTTAGTGGTGGCAAAATAACAGTTGATTGAGGTGAGGTCTGTGGGCCTTCAAGGCCTTTATCTTGAGCTCCCATCAGCAAAATGATTCGATCCGAAAAACTGGTTTGTTGGAGAATTAATAAGTTTGCTCAAATGATAAGTATTAAATTTGGGAATTTTAGATACGTACCTGCCTTTTTTTTGTTACTTTTACTTTGTGGAGACACTTATTTGGCGCGTGTTATGATGTTGACATTTTCAACAGCATTTTGCATGTTGTAAGTTGACATTTTCAACAGCGTTTTGCATGTTGTAGCCTCCTCCCCCTTTTTCATTGTTGTAACTTGAAAATGTATCTTTAAATGGCAAAACAAGTAATGCTAAGATAAACTGGTATTCCAGCACTTACTGCAGGGGGATGAGAGAACATTCAAATTTAATACATATGCCTTTTAGAAACTAAAATTGTAACAATTACACCTGATTTGTTGTTGTTTGCTGATCTCTTCAATTCATCCATGTTGATCTGGTTTTTCATGCTGGTAGTTTTGTTTGAACCAGTCACCTCTTTTCTCTTACTGGATGACTTATAGGAGCTTTTTGCTCATCGCTTCAAGCATCCAGTCTGCGTGACATAGCTCATGACTTTTATCGCGGCCTCCACTGCTTTTCCTCCTGCTTGGCCATTTTGAGTCGATTAGTTTTCCCATGTTTTCTCTTGGCACTCAATGGCATTTGGAAGGAATCGACACTGATGGGGATGGAAGTCCCAGCCGATCGAGTATTGCGGCAGTCAAGTTTGCTCCGCTCGTCCTCATTTCCCCTCTTTGAAATCCTTAAGAAGATCGACCATTTTAGCTTCCCTTCTGTTCGATCAGAAGCAGGGGTTCTATTGAATTGCCGACCATCTAGATATCGCAATCTATCCATTATGTTAGTTTTCTCAATTCTGTTGGATCTGAGAGCATCATCTAGCTGGACGTGTTGCCTAACCCTATCCATTAGGTCGGGAAAACTACTTGGTGGTCTTGCCGTCAGTGATTCGGCAAATGGGTGATTCGCAATGCCTTTTGCCAAAGCATTTGATGCTAGCTCCACACTTAAATCCCCTATTTTTGACATTGTAGCTTGGAAGCGAATGATGTAATCTCTGAGACTTTCATTTATTCTTTGATAAAGGTTGCACAGGTCGCTGACCGACTTTGATGCTCGTATTCGCATATGGAATCGCATCAAGAACAATTCCTTGAGTTGCTTGAAGGAGGTGATTGATGCACGTGGGAGTCCAAGGAACCATTTCAAAGCATCCCCTCCCAGGGTAGTTGGGAAAACTTTACAGGCAATCCTTTCATCGAAGGTGTAGAACTACACTTTAGTTAAAAATTCCGCAAGGTGAATGGCAGGATTAGTTTTACCTGTATATTTGTCCATCGCCACATCTCTCCATCTGGGAGGCAGCTCAGACTCTATAATTTCCCTACAGAAAGGGGAGGTGCCGCTGCAGGCGTTCCCCTCAGACATCCCTCTCACTGACTCCGCTAATCCAAACCTTTTAAGCTTTTGTTTAAACCATTCATCCTCGCTGCCCATCGCCGCTGGAATGAACTATTCTTTTGTCCTTTGGAAGCAATGGTGACTGGTCGCACATCTTTCCCACTCATCAAAAGATAAAGCGTACGATCTACTGGGGATATGAGAAGCATCTTTGTTCAAAAACATCGTTTCCTTCCCCTTATCGTATTTGTGCGTGGTTCTAGTACCTGTATTTCTCCCACCATGAGCGTTTGGCTTTCTCAAGGAAATTCCCCTATTCCTTCTTCTTCCGAAGTCTTCGGCCATTAAATCCATTTCTTAACCGCCTTTGAAAGTTTTGGACATTTTTTCCATTTCCAAGGTTTGAACTACGCTCTTAGTGAGGTGACCAAGTACAACACGCATGTCACCTACAGTAATAGGGGCATTCTCTTGTTGTCGTGCAACCAAATCATCGAAATTTAGGAGGGGGTTACCTCCGACTGGTGATCCAAAAGATCTTTCTCTTAGCCTTGAAGGTTCAGATCTATCCCGGTTGTTGCGACTACGCTCTCCATGAGCTGCATATTCATAAGATTTTGAATCCGCCATAGCTCTCAATGAAAGCACCAAAAATGATAAAGCTTAAAATATCTTTATCTTGTGAGAAGAAGAGCTGGCAGTCGAAAGGCCGGCTGGACGGTTGGACTGCAAAAGGGAGTGCTTGATCGAACCTAGGCGTTAGCACTCCGAAGCTTAAGTTAGTTACTTTTAGAGTGAGAATGCTTAAAAGGAGAGAGAAAGTCTCAAAAATTCAATACCTGGAGCCATCGTATTTTAGGCTATTTATAGGAGTCATTTGGAGGGATACTTGAGTACTTCGGGGGGTGATAATCGACAGTTAGAGTAGGTGAGCGACGATGTGATAGGGAGTAGATGGAAAGTATGGATGTTGGCATATGTCAGTGGACTTGATAGGACAGGCTGTTCCATCAGTCTGATCGGACATCACGCTTCCCTGCGTTATCTTTCAGCTCATGCTTTGCCTTTTGCTAGTGGACTTGGGTCATCCCAAATGTTATTGGGCTACACTAATTGGGCCTTTAAAAATATATTTTTCATAGTTATCAATTAAAAAGTTCAAAAATTTATAGATACCTTTAGTCTAATATTTTTTATTATTCAGTAATAAATATTTTCTAACTAATTTTATTATTTAGCAATACTTTCTCTGAATATTCATATTAGGTACATTAGGTATGCATAAACCAAGATCCAAAATTTTAAGCATCCTTTTACTTACCGAAAAATAATTTTCTATTTTCTATTTTATTAAAAAATTGAAATATTTTTTTTTTTAAATTTAGAAAATACATTCATTTATTAACAAATAAAAAATTAAAGTGTTATATATATATATATATATATATATATATATATATATATATATATATGTATGTATGTATGTATGTATGAATTTATGTATGTATGCATACATACATACACATACATATACATATGTATGTATAAATACATACATATAGGGGAGAGCAAAGTTTGGTTCGGTTCAATAACCGAACCAAAATAATCAAAAATCAAAATTTTATTATTTTTATCAACCGAACCGAACTTTTAGAATAACTGAATTTAAATCGAACTGAAATTTTCGATCGATTTGGTTTAATTAACCGAAAAACAGAAATTTAAAATTATTTTTTTAAAAAAATATTGTGTCTAAAAATTATAAATCACAATATACTAAAATAAAAATATCTAAATTGTACAAATCAAAGTTCAAATTAAAGAAATAATCCTAAAATATATAATAAATAATACAACAAAACCGTTACATACTTTTTTTCATTTAATCGATTTTCAATTTGATCATCAAAATTCTAAATTATCACCTAAAAAATAGATATTAATAATTGATATATGTACTCATATAATTTACAACTCAAAATAAAATAATTTACATGTATAAAATAATTAATAAAAAAACATATAATTATATAAATTTTTGTTCGGTTCGATTTTTATGCGATTTTTTCCTTCAAAAACTGAACCAAATCGAAAAATCAAAATTTTCTAAAATTAAAAACCAAAAAACATAATCAAATTAAAAAAATTGATCGGTTCGGTTCGATTTTTTAATTTGATTCGGTTTTTGCTCACCCCTGCATACATACATATGTATATGTATGTGTATGTATATACGTACATATATACACATATTCATATGTATGTATGTACTGCATATACATACTTATCATACATATATATGTATGCACATACAAACACATATATATGTATGTGCATACATACATATGTATGTGTATGTATATATGCACAGATACATATGTACGTTCATACGTATGTATCTATGCGCGCGCGCACACACACACACATATATGTGTGTGCGTGTGTATATATATATATATATATATATATGTATTAAGATTATTCAGAAAATATAAAAAATATTTTTTATTAGTTTTTTAATCTATTCTTTATTTTAGAAAATCGAAAAATACATTTTCTATTATTTATTTTAGAAAATTGACTAAAATAAGCATGATATTTATTTTCTACTTTCCGTGAATAATTTTTTTGAAAAACTAAAGTAGTTTTCTATAAATGAACAGACACTAAGTATCTACATATTTTTTTTGCTCTCTTCTTGCTATGAATGTAGATTTTATGCCAAACAACATTAATTTTTTTTTATACCTATCTATATTTTTTTAGTAAAAAGAAGAAGACAGGAAAACAACCAAAAATAACTAGCAATTCTATGTGAAAAAAGAAGCACTGGCAGTATCATCGATGTAGAAGTTGCTTAAACTAGAGGGCTTCTATTAAACCTGCAAAACTTGACTTGAGGTGATAAACGCAAACCAACTGAATGGGTAGTTGCAATATTAGATTGTTTAAGAACATGTTGAACCCATACATCCCAATCTCTCTTTAAGCTCTTATGAACTAAAGTTATATCCCCTCCTTACACAAGTAAGATCATCTTTAGTCATTAAGAAAGATGAAATGACGACCTAAAGAAACTCCATTTTACTTGAAATTTGGAGACTACTATTGATAAAAATAGTTTTATTACCCCAGCCGATAAAAACCAGCAAATAAACTTCAACAAAATCTTCCAAAGAGCATTGAGCCAAGCCTTTCTGTAGCAGCTAATCATCAAGATTAGTAGCAAAGAAAATGTAGACACCTTAGGTTGAGTTGCCCATGTCAGGGATTGCTTAGTGATGAAAAAGGTCTTATGAAAGAGAAAAAAAAAGTTTTACCCAGTTGAAAAGGATTTTTTAATTTAAGTAAATAATAAAAAATAACAAATATAAAATAATAAAATAAATTTTAGTATCTTAGATTGAGTCTGAAAAAAGATCAGCCCTTTCTTAGAGGTCCAAAACGTACAGTTGTGTTTCAAATAAATTCTATTTACTTATTTAACTTTTTTATATGCCTGTATATTTTGGAGTGACAACTAAAAAAGTACAGTTGTGTTTGCTGAAACATACCTGTGCTTTTCCGAAACACGGCTGTGTTTTCCAAAATATGGCTATGTGTCTCCTTTATTTTAGTGCCCTTTTCCGATTTTCTTATAATTTCATTTTTTAAGTTATTTGCTTTCCATACTTGTTATTTAATTCATTTTATTATTGTAATTATCATCTATTTAAGATAAAATTTATTTTTTTAAATAAAAAAATTTAATTGGATTAATTAAGATAAGATGAGATTTTCTTAAAATCAAAATCCATAATTTTTGGGATTTAAAAATTTATCTTTTTAAATTTGTTTTTTATCTAATTAGTTACATTTCTATCATGTTATTTTTATGTATTATTTGTTTCATATTTTGCATGTGTTATTTCTTTCACATATTTATTTTTCTTTTGTATTTGTTATTTTATTAGTATTTATTATTCTTAGAGATGATCACATGGTGGGAATTCCTCATCCCCAACCCCCGATAGAATTATGGAGGAAAAATTCCCTTTGTTCCTGCCCTGCGGGGATCCCTGTCCCCGATCAAAAATAATATTTTTTAAAAATAATTTTAACTAAAATATAATATTTAATACTTAATTATAATTGAAATACAACATTTAATAATTGAAATATTCTAAATTCAATTACAAATTAAATTAATATAAATTTTAAAAATTAATAAAACTAAAATTAAATATAATTTAAAACTAAATTATATAAATATAATGAAATATAATTATATTTATTTCTCTGCCCCGAATTTTAAATCAGGAAATATATTTTCCTCGTCCTTGCCCCTTCTGAGGAAATTTTTAGGAATTTTCGCCCCATTCAGGGTGGTTCCCCATCGAGTCGTCCATGATCATCCCTAATTATTCCTTAGAAGGTTGGGTTTCGAAAATAAAAAATAAAAACTTAAACAGCGGAATTAAGAAACCCAACAGGATCCATGTGATCCAATTGAATCAATTGTGAGAGAGAGTAACGATTACTAACCTCTTCAAAAAAATGTCTTGTAGGTGTTGCCTCACGAGAAACAAACATCCTCTATTGGTATCCACACTCGAACGCATTGAACAGATTTGCCTAGGGTGCTAGCTCCCTTCTATGGCGGCTAGGGTTAGAGAAAATATTTTTCTCTCTTTTCTTTTCTCTCAAAAGTGATGCCTTACTTTCTAGTATGTCTTTTAGGGTTATAAACCCTACATATAATATGTATATATAGGTAGTCTAACCCTAATTAAGAGAGAGAGATAATTTTGGGCCCACATCTCCTATTAAAATAAAAAAAAATATATTATTTCTTATTTAAAATATGAATTATAATATTAATCTTAATTAATATTTATTTATTTCATTGTTTATTTCAAATTTTAATTTGTCATAAAATAAAATTCGAAATGCCTGAATTAACCCTTAGTTCATTCATCACATTCTATGTGTGCGACCCAATATATTCATATTATATTGGCTATGGGCCCCAATCCCATCATGGGCCCACAAGTCATAAGCAGTCTCTAGCAAGATATTACGACTACCCAATTAATATGAATATCGATAATTCGATTTTAACCTAATAGAACATGTTATAATCCCTTTGTCACATGATATCTTATTTGAACATAAGTCATGGTCCACGTCAAACTTATATAGTTCAAACATATAATTTTTTGATCACTAAGTAGACTGATAATATCAAATGACATTGATCTCATCATTAATTCATTTGAGCATGGCCATATATTTCTCAATCCTACTTATCGAGAAGCCCAATAGATATCTCTCACACAAGAGAGGGACAAATTTCATCTTGATTATTCATTATCCTCTACATGATTCTCATCATGTCAAATCATAACCTTTATTATTATCCGATTAAAGATAATGTTTGATTATGCTAAAACATAATGTTCCTCATGTAGGATACTATGATAATCTCAGGTCTAAGGATCATTAACATTACTATAATGAGATCACTAATGACATTAATCCATGTAGTATCTCATAGTGGGTCTATCCAGTACTCTATTCTCTAACGGGTACCTACAAGTTTGATTTATATCACCATATATAATCATCCCATGATTATCAGTCAAACTCATACTAGTTTTATTTATCATTATTCCTTTAATGATAAATAACTAGGGATAGTCAAAATAACATTAAATTATTATTTACAAATATTATTATATTCTAACATGCTAAAATATAATAACATGAAGAAAACCCAATTTTATAAAATGAAATATGACATTACATTAAGAACCAAACGTATGGCCTAGGGCATAACCACTAACAGAAGGTTCTATGGATCTTATCCATTTCCTATGTAAATTGCACTTATATTTCTGTAAAATTTCATTGTATTATTCCATGAATGTTGTAATAGGTATAAAATTATCTTATACATCTAAACAATTGACAAAAAGATTTATAATTAATAATTTGTGTTTTTTAATAAAAAGGGTATTGATTTTTTTATAAAATTCACACTTGTAAAATTCTTCCAAGAAGGTCCAATGTCATACTCCTTATTGCATGTGTGAACCAATGTTCACAAATAAAATGAATCAACCTGATTTGTGTATGTATACCAAAAGATATATGTTACAATATATCACGATAAGCAAAGATAAATGATAATTGTGAATTATATGATGTTTTTAGTATGATTTTTGGTATTTAATTGATTTAATTTAGCTTTAATTTGGTTGATTTGTAGTTTAAATAGTTACAATTGTGTTTTAGGAGCTAAATGTAAGTTTTGGTGTTGTTTCAGGATTAAATTGAAAGAAAAGGGCTTAATTGTAAAAGACAAGAAGTTCTGGGCCAAATATGTGAAATTGAAAAATTTATAGCAGAAGATTGTACGCGAAGACCAGAGGAGTATTATGTGGTCATGCATGAAAGATATATAAGTTATTAAGTGGCCGTGCATCATGGGATTTGTCCATGCACGGCAGTGCATGAGAAAAAGGCAAAGTTTAAGTGACCACTCAAACCCTTAGAGAAGAATACACGGCAGTGCATGAGAAAAAGGCAAAGTTTAAGTGGCCATTCAAACCCTTAGAGAAGAATGCACGGCAGTGCATCTAAACAAGGCAGGTTTTTGCTTGGCCGAACAAAAAAAGTTTGATACGTCGAAGGATTTTTTAGTTTGAGAAGAATTCTTTTCCTATTCTAATTTAGGAAGTTTAGAAGACTTTAATGACCTATTTTGCCTATAAATAAACAACTCAAACACCAAAGCAAGATCATGAAGGGAAAGACAGAGTTCAATATTTTTAGTTTTTTTACGTAGTTTTTCTTCTATTTTTATTCAGTATTTTTCTTTTCAACTTTGTTTTATTTTTAAACATGTTTAGTGAGTAGTTTTTATTCTTTTGCTAATGGATATTTGAAATCTTATATTTTCATTGTTATGAATTGATTGAGCTTTAATTTCAATATCAGTTGATTATTTCTTGGTTTTAAATATATTCTTTTCTTTAATTATGTTAAAATTGATTGTTGGTTTATTGATTCAATAACTAAAAATTGATTTAAACATAGTTAATGATTTGCATGTTCTTGGGTTAACTCTTTAGTGTCAATGCATGATTGTTTTTTTTATTTTGAGGTAATTATGTATTAGAATTATTTATTAATACTAAGAGAGGAGGAACTAAGAATAAATTGGAATTGAATTTTCTTGCAAAAGAGTTTAACGAATCTTTAGGATTTTAATTGGATCTTTATGCTAAGTATTGAGTTGTTCTTAATAAGAGAATTTAATGCTTAAGAAAGATAGTCTTGTTTCAAGGTATCAGGCTTTATTTCATCTAGTTTTTTTCATAATCACTGATGTTTCTATTGAATTTAAGTCATTACAATGAAAGTTAAGGTGGATAGTTTCTTTAGTAAGAGAATTTCAGTTATTGTGTTTGTCTTTAATTCATGTTGATTTAATTTTAGTTTTTATTTTGTTTAATTATTTATTTAGTTTAATTTTTTCTTTTAAATCAAAAACATTTGAAAATAATATCATATTGATTTAATTCATATATAGATATTCTTTTTAGCAATACATGTTTCCTTGGGTACAATATTTAGGATTTTAATCTATATTTCCCTATATTACTAGCCGATTTAGTACACTTGCTAGATACTGGTCAATAAATACCTTTAGAAGCGCAAATCCATAAACATCAAGACCGCTCGCTTTTTACATCACCGGTTTAGTTCTGATCCATGTCACGCAAACCTTTGGATGAAAACTTATGTCCTACAAACTAAAAAAAACCTCAACAAAAAGGAGAGAAAGCACGCGAAAACAAATTAGGAGAGTTTCAGTATGGGAGGTTTTTCTTACATACCAAGAACATAATTCTTGGCTCTATTTATAGGGTTCCAATTAAGGCAACTTAATTTTTTTAAATTTGTATGAATTAAGCAGGCTGTTATAAATAAATTATTAAAGAAAATAATATCTTATTAATATGTCAGTTACCTATTTTAAATTAGGTAACTACCCATATTAATGCACGCTTAAATGGATGATTCCTTAATTAAGGAAAATTTTAATATGAAAATAATTTCATATATATTATTTTCTATTTCGATATATTCTCGTTTATATCGGGATCAATTTCTCATCTCATGAGTCATGTGCCTATTTCAAACTCTTTTATCTTCCGCTCGCACGTGATGAAATGATTTTCAGTTATTGTCCTCTATCATATATGCAAATAGTTTGTGTGACCAGCAAACGTCGAGAACACTAGTGTGTGTGTGTGTGTACATACATACACACACATACACACATACATACATACATGTATATATACATACGTACGTACATACATACATACATACATACATACATACATACATATATGTACACACACACACACACACATACATGTATATATAAATATGTATATATATGTATATATATACACACACACACATATATGTATGTACATATATGTTTATGTACACACACACACATACATACATACATATATATATATATATATATACATACATACATATATATATATATGTATGTATCTGGTGCACGAAATATATGAAATAGATTACGAAGTATTAGAACTATGATTCATACGAAATAAAACCTCAGGCTCGAGGATGGGGATATCTGATAAAAAGATCGACTTGTCATATAACTATTGTATTAAAAAATATATCCTTATATGAAAAACATGAATAATATAACATATTCTTAAAAAAACCAAGATGGATAAAAACAAAATAAAATTCACAGATATGACATTGCACAATATGTATAGTAAGTAGCGGGGGATTATGGGACAAAAAAAATCCACTTGGTTTCAGACTTGCTACAACCTAAAGTCATCATTTTCTTTGGTTTGTACAACCAAAAAAAGAGTTAAAAGGTATAAATTGATTGATTTTTCTTCTTTCAAACTCTTTATTGATGTTTGATTAAAGGATAAACCCTTCTTTGGACTTTTATTGATTCTATTTATTCATTGAATAAGTGATGATACAATCAGGGAATCTTTGGGCTTAGTTTGAAGGGGTGTGTGTGTGTGTGTGTGTGTGTCTATATATGTGTGTGTGTGTGTGTGTATGTAGACATATATATACATATATCTATATGTATATACATATACATATCTATATGTACACTCTACTTCCTCTTCATCACCTTTCTTAGCAATCTCGGCCATTGTAACTTCTTCATTTATTTCTCCAGCCTCCAAATACAAGTCATTCTCATAGATGGCGATCCATAACTCTTTTGCATTGCCCTTGTGTTAGGGATTGTAGGGCTGGGCGCACTTAAAGCACATCCCCAACCTTCGATCTCCCTCAAGGATAGGTGATGTGGCCCTCTATTCCAACTTGCTGGTGGTGATCTGTTGTGGGATTGGGAAGATCGATTGGGGAGAGTTCTTTAGGGAAATATTAGGCTTGGGTCAGTATTTTTGGGCTTTTGATCGAGTTGACCAGGTTCTTTGGGGTTTATAGGGCGTCAATTAAAGGGAATGGCATAAGTGATCTTTGATCGTCCCATTGTCGCACCTTTTCTCTCTCTTTGGCCATCGATCTGCCTTTAGAGGGCCCAAAAGTCATCTCTGCATCTCGAGCAAGCTCCATGGCTTCCTCACAGGTTTGTGGTTTCAAGTATTGTACCTATCTCCCCACTTCTTCCCACAAGCCACCTATGAAATACTTCAGGAATTAGGTTTTATAAGTTTTGGGAATATACCTAGTAATCACCTCAAACTCCTCTATATACTCATCTACACTTTTGATTTGAAATATAGCCCTAAATTCTTCATAAGGATTTTGATCATTCGTTTACCAAATCGCCCATTAAGTTTGAGTTTGAAATGTTCCCATGTCATTTGTGGATTATCTCGTAAAGTTTGGAAAAACCATGTTATCGCTGGCCCTGTCATACACATCTATGCCAATGTGAGCTTCATCCATTTTGGGGTCTATTGGATGCTGAAATAAAGCTCAGCTTTAGCAATCCAATCGCGGGGCTTTGGTCCGCTGAACTTTGGTAACTTCACCTTTGGTAGAGCTATGGTTCCAGCCCCAAAATGGTTAGGTCTCAAGAATGAATCTAGTTGAGGTGAGGTGGGTTGTACAAACTTGGAACTAGAGTGAATGAAAACTCATTTGGGAGTATCATCGCTCAGTTATGCTTCGTTGTTAGTTTGCTGGACTTCATTTTCATCTTCTATGGATTTTTTTTCTATTTTTTTCATTAGTTTGGCATCCAGAGATTCAAACTTCTCTTCTACAAATTTTTAGAATGTGACGAGGGTTCATTGGATTGCATCCAGAGTTTCTTTATGGACATCGATTTTTTCTTGTAAATCTATCTTTGTTTGCAAACGTGTTTTGGGTGGTTCATTCATTTCTAAATCTGGAGATGGTTTCCCACAAACGGCGCCAATTGATAGGAATGGATTCAAGAAAACTAATAAGACAACCAAATAGTAAATCAAGAAAATAGATAAGGGACAAGATGAACTTCCTTGATAGAAAAACTAAAAATAAAAGAATAAAAGTCTCAAAAAGATAACTTCCCTCTCCAAACAATGGAGCCCTGCTCTAAAGCGGTAAATTTGAATGAGCAAAAGAAATGAATCCCCCTGCTTCCCCCTTTGCTCAAAATAAAAGAAACAAAAAACAAAAGCAAAATCGTTATCCTTAGTGTCCAGCTAGGCATAACTAACTCCATCTCCTTTTTCCTTTAACAATAGTAGTCTAGTCATAACTACATTGAATTAATTCCCTAGAGTACCCTTACATTGTTGCAGCTTCTTTCTACAGGTGTAGACTAACAATCTTCTAGGCCCATTTGGCATTGGTTCATCAGCCCATCTTGAGTATCATCTTTTTCATCAAACTCAGTTGGGCCAAGACGATTGCAAGTTTATACCCATAAGAAGAAACAACAGGGCAGGGGCATAGAAGGGTATTAGCTAATCTATTATTTTAGCTGGAATATTTTGTTAAGGAGTTAGTTGTACCTAATGCCTAGCTCAACAGTGGGGGGGAAAATGGTTTTGCTTTTTTTTTTTATTATTGTTATTTTAGCTTTGCTTTAGGGAGGAAAAGGGTATCTTTTGAAAAGTTCTGTATTTTTGCTATAATGCAGGGCTCCAGTTTTGGAGAGGGAAGTTTCTCTTCCTATGGGAATTGTATCAATCCTATTATCACAAATAAAAACAACCTATTTCTCAGTTAAATCCTTTTATCTGTTTTATTTTCTATGAGAATATTGTTTGTGTTGAATTTGTTTCTATCAGGCATCATCTATCATTTTGCAGATAAAAGTTCCAATGTATACAATAACAAAAATTTAAAAATTATGTCTAGTTAATTTTTTTATTGGTGTTTCATACATGCTTGAGGCTGTACTCATTCCCTTTTTTTTCTTTTTTTTTTGGCATTTGTGTGAGCATATAGATCATTGGCCTACAATTAATATGTTGTTGAAACATCTACTTTTTTTAGTGGATAAAGTTATAGAACATGACATACCCAATATTAAAGATGTAGAAAAATATATGGGAGATGTGGGACAAAAGTTAAGAGATCAATGTTAAATTTAAAAAAAAGGAATTTTCTGATATTGACAAGTAGTTTGTTATTAATACTTGTTCATAACTGTTGGATTTTTCTAGTTAAGATAGGTCTATCTTTTATTTTTTTCTAGTTATAATTTTTCTTTGTTAGGGTAGACTTTCTTTGTTTTCCTCTATAAATAGCTTGTACATTCTTACTATTTTAAGCATGAGAATTAATAAAATATTTATTATAAAAAAATTTCATGTTATAAGAGTATGTGCTCTTTTTAGAAGTCGAGTTTTCTCCTTTTAAAGTGGCCAGATTTTCTCCCAAACAGCACTAAGTTACTATTCATGTTTTAGGAAAGTGTCAATTGGTCAAAGTCACACCACCTTCTTGTCACCACCAGAGTCTTTTTTTTTTTTTTGAGATAGAGTTTCATCTCTCCAGCATTGGATTCTAAATTTTCGGTTTACAGTAAACCTTTTTTAACAAGTCTCAAGGGGTCAAATTTGGCTTCCTTTTATCATCACCACCTCCAAAGAAAGAAAGCCCATCGCTAGATGGGCCGGTCCTCAAAGTTTGGTTGTCAATTGCTGCCGTGCATACACACGTTGTCAGAAGCTTCTGCTATATATATTTTTTTAATGAAACAATCCAAAACCTGTTTGTGCCTGTTTAACGAGTTGAGGATAGGGGTGTACATGGGTCTGAATCTTCTTGTACCGAACTCAAGTACCAAAGAAAAAGATCCAGAACTGAACTGTACCGTTGACTTTTTGACTAGAACCGAATCGAATTGTACCGTTGACTTTATTTAGAATGGATATGGATATTTTATCTAGAACAGGATCGAGAATGGTATTGAACTGTACTGAATTATCTTTGTACCGAATTGTATTGAAAGAATCGATATTTATTAATTATTATATATAATATTAGTAATTTATATATAAATATTACTTATAATTTTTATTATATATGTACTACATAAATTTAACTTCATAATTATTTAAGTTATATATTTTAATACACAAATTTAAGATAATAATTAGTTAATAAATTAAACTAAATATTTTAATTATTAAGAACAGAAATTTAATTATTATAATAATCATTCTATATATATGAATATGAATATATAACTAAAATAATTTATATTTAATTTAATCTATCTTTAATATCACTCAACTACTATTTTATTTTCTTTATAAATATTTATATAGATATGTAAGTTAATCAATTTATCATATAAATGCTTTATCAATTAATTTCATTTACTTTGAGTATCAATTAACTAATACTTATATTTTTAAGAAAATACCTTTATGAATATCTAAATTAATAATGTAATTAAATATATTTATTATATATAATGAAATATTACTAATTATTGTATTATATAAATGTATAATTATTTTACCAATTAATTTCATTTATTTTTAGTGCCATTCAACTTGTATTTATATATTTTCGTACAATACCTATATTAATAATGGAGTTGTAAATCAATAATGTAATTATATATAGTTATTGTATATAAAAATTTTATTAATTAATATAATTATATATGTATGTATTTATTTTATCAATTAACTTTATTTATCTTTATATCATGAATGATTAAATGTACTTATATGAGTAAATATACTCTCGGTATCACTTAACTAACATTCTTTAATTTTTTCACAATATCTGTATGAGTAATTGAGTATTTAAATTAACAATATAATTATATATAATTATTATATTAATAAAATTTTACCAATTTGTTTAATTATATATGTATATAATCACCTTAACAATTAATTTTATTTTCTTTCAGTATCACTCAACTAGTATTCATCTATTTTTGCATAATATTTTTATGAGTAATTGAGTATGCAAATTAACAATATAATTATATATAATTATTATATTAATGAAAATTTACCAAATAGTGTAATTATATATGTATAT
This sequence comes from Excoecaria agallocha, assembly GCA_037975025.1. Lineage (NCBI taxonomy): Eukaryota > Viridiplantae > Streptophyta > Magnoliopsida > Malpighiales > Euphorbiaceae > Excoecaria > Excoecaria agallocha. Next base: position 65,685,104 of record CM075809.1, on the reverse strand, counting down.
AATCACCTTACCAATTAACGTAATTATATGAGTATATAATCACATTAGCAATTAATTTCATTTCCTTTCAGCATCAGTCAACTAAAATTTATTTAGTTTTGGACAATACTTATATAAGTAATTAAGTATTTAAATTAATAATGTAATTGTATAAAATTATTATATTAATAAAATTTTATCAACTAATTTTATTACATATAATGAAATATTATCAATTAATGTATTATATGAGTGTATAATCATTTTGTCAATTAATTTCAATTATTTTTAGTGTCATTCAACTAGTATTTATATATTTTTGCACAATATCTATATTAGCAATGGAGTTGTAAATCAACAATGTGATTATATGTAGTTATTATATATAATAAAATTCTACCAATTAATATAACTATGAGTATGTAATTATCTTATGAATTAACTTTATTTACTTTTATATAATAAATTATTGAATATACTTATATGAATACATAATCATCTTAACATTTGATTTTATTTATTTATAGTATCACTCAAATAATATTCATTTATTTTGTGCTCTAATATTTTTTGAAATATTTATCTTCATAAATAATGATTTATCTAATGAATAATTAATTTTTTTTTGCTTTTATGTCCCATGATTCAAAAAAAAAATATTTCATGAAAATAACTTAACCTTTAAATATTCATGGGGTGGCACAGCACTAGCAGTGAAAATAAAATATGTCATAATAGAGATAAAGTTAAAACCTTCAATTCATCATATCCAATAAATATTTATCTTCATAAACCTAATCTCATCTTTAGCCCGACTGTGGCTTCTGAATTAGCTTTTAGCATCGAAGAAAGGATTTTAGATAAATTTAGAAATTCTTTAACTTCAATTACAGCTGAGGTTTTCATTTGTCGTCAAAATTGGTTGAGATCGACTATACTTTTGGCTTTAGAGGCATCGATCGAAGAATTTAAAAATTTTGAATTGGGTAATTATTATTTTTGGGTAATTTTCTTAAATTTCTATTTAATGTTTATATTTTTTGAAGATCTAATTATTTAAAATCTGTATTTTTTTAGATATTACTCAAGATTCTGAAATCAGTGTCAGCATAATGCAGAGGAAGACTGTTGAATGTTGATTTTTAAGTAATGGATTTTGACTTAAATTTTAATTATACTTGTTGAGTATTTTAATTGTATTTATATTTATTATTATGTGAATTTATTTTTTAAAATTTTAAAAATATTTAATTATTCGAAATACTGAATTGTACTGTACTGTATTGTTTAGTACTGAAAGAACAGAAGAACTATACCGAATTGTCTCAAAATTTTATAAAACTGTACCGAATTGTCCCGAATTTTGAAAATAATACCAATACTTGATTTTTAAAATATCCCAAATTTCGAGACAATACAGAGATTTGTAAATCTCTGAATTGTATCGAACCATGTACACCCCTAGTTAAGGATAAATAGCTTGTTTGGAGCTTAGTTTGGCTATACATTAGATACCGCATTCTAGTTTTCTTAGTGCTGAATTAATTTTGTCACTTCATAGTTGCAAATCAATCAAATTTTGTTCTTATGTCCGATGGAGCCTTGGTGTAATTAACATGGAACATTTTCTAACAAGTAAATTCAGTTTGTGATATTCTTCCGAGCCCTGTAGCATCATTAATTATCATTCATGTCCAGACTTCCAATTTTTTAGTTTTTATTTTTTTGGTTAATTTTCTACTTGCCTTAAATTGTGTAGATGGCTTTGAAGGACCTAAAAAATTGTGATCTAATCAGATCAATGAGACTCCTTGTTTATCTGTTTATCTTTCTTATGCCGTTGCTCCTCAAATTTGTTTGCCATCAGGCCTCATTTTTTCTTTTCCTGTTAATTATGTCTCATTCTTAGCTAATTTTTTTCTTGTGTGATAATTTGTTCATGCAGGTTCATATGCTCGTGGATAATGTAGATATTGGATATTTAAACCTCGTCAATCTAAGGGCTGCACTATCTGCTGCTCTCCTTCTTTTGCCATCTAAGTTGACTGAGGTTTGCTTCTTTGCCACAGCTCACCGTTAGGAAGTAATAAAATCATCAAATGTTTCAGTTTTATGCAGAAAGATCTATGTCGTCTCTCATACATGGGTGACTTGCGCATGCTTTTTGCAGAGGACAAAAATAAGGTCAGATTTGTTATTGATCGACTCCATAGAACTTGATCATATGCCCTAATCTTTCTATAGTTTTTACTTTACATGCTTAATGCTTTTTGTGCATTAAAAATTCAGAATAATTGCTTTTTGGCATAGCTTGTTGCCTTATTGCAAAAAAACCTTATGCTTTTCAAACTTTAATCATATATTTGGCTCATAATTGTTAAACATCTTTCTCATTGCTATTTAGGGATAAGTTCCATTTTTGGCTTGAAATACACCCAAAAATCCAACTTTGCACATACTGTCTTGTTCACCAGCTGCTTGGCATTGCTGAAATGTTGCCTTTTTTTTTTTTTGCCCACATACATGACCTGTTGTCATCCTGAGTTGAGGAAGCCATAGATCTTGTTCTTCACAGTGACGACAATGGTCCCACAATACAAAGGGTGATAAAAATGCACAATGGCAATGAGAGGCAGATGGGAGAATTCTGTGTTAATATCAATCTTATTCATCTGTCACACCTAATTTTCTGGAGACTTCTTTCAACTTTCCAATTGATTGCAGCATTGTGCAAGAGGAAGTAACTTCATTGAAATTACTGAGCAAGCAAAGACAAATATAAGCTATCAAACTAGTGTACGCATGATCCTGAATTTAAATTTAAAAAATAGGTTGGAAGAATTTTTGCTAAAGTGGAAGCAGTAGAATCTAAACCAAAATCTAGAAATATTGTAGGACAAATAGAAGCAGAAATACAACAAACATTTTATGTTCAAAGGGCTCAGGAACAAGGTAATTGTGGCTGTGCATTTGCTTCCCTATCCAAATACTGATGCCTTGAGAGAACATCTTTCATAACTAATTTTTCAGGAAATACCATAGCATTCAATTGAGATCTGAATATCCCTCTTCCAATGGCAACGAAAAGGGAGAGAGAGGCAGTAAGAGAAACTTTTATTTTTTTACCCTGTTACAGGGGCAATTTGGTTTATTCCAATCAATGTATAAGCCATATCTTCAGGGACATTGATAAGAACATTGACCTCAAATTTCCAGGGAGCATTTTACATGATGTGATGATTCAATCAAGAGAAGAGGCTGCTAGATGCATGCAGAAGGTTTTAAAGCGTGCCGCTATGATCTCGAGTGCAAGACAGGCGGTCTCTGGTTTCCTTGCTGCTGGCGGTATTAATGCCACTCGATATCTAGCTATTAAAGTGCGCAAGGCATGGAAATGATGGACGTGATGTAACATTTATTTATATTTCTTTCTTTTCCTGATTACAAATGCCTTGAAGTTTTTGTTCAGCCGGATTAGAGTAGTAGTTTTGTACCAGAGGTCGGTCAATGTGTTAGAAAAGAATTCTGGGTACAGTTGCTCAAAATCCAAAAGCTATGAAGTTTATTTTTGGAGTTTAGACCATTGCTTCAAAGAGCAAATAATCAATTTCCAATTCAAGTATAGAGCGGGGAAATGCATGTTTGGTTTCTTACCGGGTTTCACTGGCTTAAATCTACAAGGGGAGAATGTATCATACGGCAAATTATAGGAAAAATTGCATGTTAGGATCCTTGAACGTTATTAGGTCATTGTTCTTTCAAAAGTATACAAATGCAGCGTCAACTTTTAAAAGTACATGATTATAATGTAAAGAAAGTTAAAAAAACAAATGTGTTTTCCCAAATTATATTATGTTAGATCACGTTTGTGTAGATGCCATTAAACTGTGGTGAATTGATCATGGCAGATCAAATAGCAGTTTGAATCATACAAGATTTTATTCAATAAGCTTTTAGCAAGCAAAAATCTTACCTTCAAACGAGTCAGGTGAAGAATATATCCTTCATATATTTCAACACAAACAAATTCCTAAACAAAAAATAAAAAATGAAAACCAGCGTTTACATTTAGATACCCAGCAGGGAAGCCAGTTAACAACTGTATAATTGCCTGGTAAATTGCATCGCCAATAACGAAATAACCTTCGAGTACAAAAGACGCATGTCAGCTAATGTAGAGGCATCTCACAAACTTGAATTCTTTCAATTCTGGAATGGAGATTTAATTATCAATCTGGCAAGAATTGAAAATATTTAATTATCAAAAGATTTCTTACCAGAAAAATCATTCCAAAGCTGGGGCAACTATCCCTCTGGATTAGCAATAGACAAGTTCTAGATTCAAGGATTGTCTCATAAGCCGATCAGATGATGCTAATGGGATTGGAGAACTCCAGAAACAAAGTGAAAATGATATGAAGCAATGCCTGACCTAGTTTGGATTTGGTTCAGTTATTGGAGCCGTCATCTTCGTGCTTATGGGTCAAGAAGGCCACGACCACACAGGACCTTCCATTGTGCTGTCCTTTGTTGCTTTTGGAGTTTCAGCAATGCTATCTGTTTTCTGCTATTTGCAATTGAAATCCCAGTGGCAGGTGGATCATTAGCTTGCTTAAGCATTGAATTAAGGGATTTTGGGGTATTCATGGCGGTAGAAAACATATCGCTTGAAAGCATTGTTGGCACTGCAATAGCAGCCATAGCATGGGTCTCCTATGTTAACAACTCTTCTGAATTGCCCTGCAAACTCTCCACATCCATAAAAATGTAAGAAAAGGTTTCAATCTCTTGGAACCAATTCCTGTTGTGGTCTTAGTGAATGCTGCAACAATAGCAATGATAAGCACAAGCAAAACTTACTTCAACTGGATAGCCACTTTACTCAATACTGTAGGATTTTGTTTGTGACAATTGCAGGGTTTGTTCATGCCAATACCTCCAACCTAGCCCCATTTGTGTCTTACAGAGCTAAAGGAATCTTTCAAGCAGTTGCTACTCTTTACTTTTCTTATTGAGGATTTGACAATATAGCCACCAAGGCAGAAGAAACAAAACATCCATTAAGAGAGATACCATTAGGGCTGCTTGAATCAATGCCAACCTAATGATGTACTGCTTGATGGTACTTTCATCGAGTATGATGCAGAGATACACAAATACTGATGAAAATGCAGCTTATTCTGTAGCATTTCAAAGTGTGCAGATGAATGGGGCGAAGTCCCTGGTACCACTTGGTGCTCTCAAGGGGATGACCACTGTTCTTCTAGTAGGAGCTATAGGACAGTCATGATACACTAATCATATTGCATAAGCCCATCTTGGTTTGCTCTTGTCCATCCAAAAACAGGAACACCGATAAATGCCGCACTTCTTATCACAATTTTAAGTTCTCTCATGCTTTATTCTCAAACTTGGATATCTTGGCTAGCTTCTTTTTATCTCCATGACGGTGGCTGGCACACCTATGGTGAGAACTCCTTTCTGGAGATACTATGATGATGGCTGCTGCACTTCTGGAGATGCTATGTGAAAGAAACATCTTTCTCATGGGAACTACAGATAAGTCAGGCTTTTGGGAGATTAGGGATTTGCACAGTGGTACTGCTGTTATACTGTGTTTGTTTTTTGGTCTTCATGCAACTCATGATATGACTCATCAGCAACATATGCCACAACCATTTGAAGTTGAGGATGACAACAGTACGGGAAAAGGATCTTGAACCACCGTTAACTTCATCCTGCAATCCCCCAAGATAAGATGCATTTTGAATTAATAACCTGACTCACATAGCTGATTTCCATCGAGTATATAGAAGATATACTTCTTATATCTTGCTATTTCACGGAATGGAGAATTCAGTATCAAATGGTCTTCATATGTCAATTGAGTTTATTCTGGATAGGTGTTAGGAATATATCCAAACAAATAATTCCTTAGAACAGATTAGGAAAATGATTGTAGCAGAAGAGAGGAAGAAGGAATAGAACATGAATAAGCAGAAAGAATAAAGAGAAAAAGAAAGAAAAGAGAGAGATAAGAAAGAGAAAAGTGCATAATGATTGAAAATATTCTCTAATGATAGTGGTCTCCTAGCAAGGACAATTACATATACCAAAAGGAATAACTTTCTGAGGAGTACAATCAGCCAAAGAAGCTTGTGCACTCCTTAACAAGAAATCTAAAAATTCTGTAATTCTTTCCCAAAAACAGCAACCAAAATAACTACTCAACTAACTTAACTAACGGTTCCCCATTTACAATTTTACCCTTCTTCTATATGTAACAGTAGGATGATAGAAAATTACTTCAAAATAAATGATATGAGAGAAAACCACAGCATAATATCCAAAATATAAGATGAAAATCAGGGTCAAACTAGAAAGAGTAAAATGTGAACAAATTTATCTATTTGTTTACCTAAAAACTATCTCATAGAGGAATAAAGAGGGTGAAGGCTGAGGGATGTTATAAAATTAAAACAAAATGAATTTGTTATAGACTGTAAATAGATAGATTTTCTTGAATAACTAATTAGGTTTCCTTAAATAACTAAAATTCTAACTCTTTCATTCTTTGTATTAATACCTATACTTTTGATTACAAAATCGGAGAATATTATTCTCCCATTTGCGTTTTATCATATGGTATCAAAGCCCTAGGCTCTTTTCTGAATTCTCTGGGTTTTTCGGGTTCTATGTTCTTTAGTGAAGAATCTGCCTCTTCTTGGGTCACAATTCCAGTGACCAGTTTGTCTCCCCGCCCACATCGGGAGGTGCGCAGGTGGTGTTCCGGCCTCCCCACAAAATCCGGTGTCCATCGTGCTAGCGAGTGAGACACACGCGATGCCACAAGCTACTTCCCTTTCTCTCATGTGCCGATGAGTGGAGGCACGTGCCTTGTCCGCTGACTCTCCGATTTCTTCTCCAACGTCGACTCACCATTTCCAGCCATATTCTGGTACTCTGGTGGTCATCTGGTGTTTGCTTGAGGTAGTCCTCCTCTCAGTTGGGTCTCGAGGTTCTGTCTCTTACCTGACTTTTTGTTTTAAGGAAGTTTTTAGGGTCTCCTAGCTTATTTAAGGTATTGGAATTTGTTTTGAGACGTGGTTGGCTTAAGTTGGGGCTTTAATTTTCCATTGTGTTCTTTGGAGGCTTTTTTTTGGTTTTAATATTTGAAACCTTTTTTTTGCTGCTTATTGCTGCTGGTTATTTGTCACTAGTATCTGGATATCTATAAGGTGTTATTTTTTAAGGCTTGGTATTATTTAATATGGGTTGGAATAAGAATATGATGTGCTATTATTGCCATAAACGTGATCATACAAAAGGTTTCTATAGTAAATTGTATAATAAGCAGTCTAAATTAGCAAACATTACTACTATAATACTTTTGGGAAGTATATTACAATTTTTGCAAATGAGTACGCAAAATTTACTCAGTAGTAGAATGTTTTTAAAGCTTCACCCACCACAACTATTGCTGGGGTAGGGAATCAGGATACATATTTTTTATCTTTCTCATCTCAGTGGGTCATTGATTCTGGCGCTACAGATCAGATGAAAGGTAATCAAAATGTATTATCTACCTTTCAGTCTCATGCATCTTCTTCTCCAATTACAATGGCAGATGGATCACTTTCTCATGTAAATGGGTTTGGCAAAGTTAACCTAACTTCATCAATTTCTATGGGTTCAGCTCTACATATACCAAAGTTTGCTTTTAAGATGATTTCTATAAATAAACTCACACGTGATCTTAATTGTTGTATTTTCTTCTTTCATGATCATTGTATCTTTCAAGATCTTGTAATGAAATAGATCATTGGTAAATGATACGTCTCAAGAGACCTTTATATTCTTAATAGAAAGATACAGAGGCCGAATGCCTATTTTAGTGCTTTGTCTCCATTTGAAGTACATTGTTGGTTGGGGCATCCTTCTTTGCCGAATAATAAGAAACTGTATCCTCAATTTTCTGATGTTTCTTCTCTTGACTGTGAGTTATGTCAGTTTGCCAAGCACCACCGTAGCTCTTCAAGTCCTCGGATTAATAAACGAGCTACTTCTGCATTTGAATTAGTTCATTCATATGTTTGGGGACCGTGTTCTGTGGTAGCCAAACCCAAATTCAAGTATTTTGTAACATTTGTGGATGATTACTCACGTATAACTCGAATATTTTTCATGAAAAGTCGATCTGAATTATTTGCTCATTTTTATGCTTTTTGTGTTGAGATCAAAACTCAATTTAATGTTTTTGTTCGCACATTGAGAAGTGATAATGCAAAAGAATACTTTTTTAATTCTTTTTAGACATACATGACTCAACATGGCATACTTCATCAATCCTCGTGTCCCGACACACCATTTCAAAATGGAGTTGCTAAAAGGAAGAACAGATATTTGCTTGAGATAACACAGACCATTTTATTTCAGATAAAAGTTCCTAAACAGTTCTGGGTCGATATTGTGTCTACTACTTGTTTCCTAATTAATCGCATGCCCTCTTTAGTGCTTATTAGTGAGACTCCCTACTCTGTTCTTTTACCATCTAAGCTATTGTTTCCTATAGAACCAAAAATATTTGGTAGCACATGTTTTGTTCGGGATGTTCGGCCTCAAGTCACTAAATTGGATCTAAAGTCATTGAAGTGTGTCTTCATGGGATATTCTTGTCTTCAAAAGGATTACAGATGCTATTGTCTAGATCTTAACAGGTATTTTGTGTCTATTGATGTTACTTCTTGCGAGCATAAATCATTCTACCCATCTTCTAATTCTACAAGTCAGGGGAGAAAGACCATTGTTTGGCCTATAATGTTATTACAAGGTCAGCAGTGGTTCTCACTTCTGTTATTCCCAGTGATTCGGGTCTTCCTACTCCAAGTGATCCTATTCCTACTATTGTAGGTGCTTCAGCTCCACCTGCTCTAGCAAAGCCACCTATAGTACATGTTTATTCTAGAAGACATGGAATTTGCAATACAATGCTTGAATCAGATTTATCATCCAAACCTGTCCCAGATGATCTTGATCTTTCCATTGCCTTAAAGAAAAACAAACGTCAGTGTGCCTATCCTATTGGTAATTTTATCTCTTATGATCATTTATCTCCATCTACGTGTTCTCTTATTGCTTCGCTCGACTCGATTTCCATTCCTCGAACTATTAAAGAAGCGTTGTCTCATCCCAGTTGGCATGATGCAATGATAGAGGAGATAAATACCTTGAATACAAATAATACTTGGGAGCTAGTAAGTTTACTAGAAGGGAAGAAGGTTATAGGTTGTAAATGGATATTTACATTCAGAGTTAATCCAGATGGTTCTGTGGCTCGGCTTAAAGCTCGTCTTATTGCTAAAGGATATGTCCAGACTTATGGAGCAGATTATCTCAATACTTTCTCTCCGGTCATCAAATTGAGTTATGTTTGGCCTTTACATCAGTTGAACATCAAAAATGCTTTCTTTCATGGCAACGTTCAGGAAGAAGTCTATATAAAGCAACCACCTGATTTTATTGCTCAGGAGGAGTATGGAAAATTTGTCATCTGAAAAAATCCTTATATGGATTGAAGCAAAGTTCTCATGCTTGATTTGGCAAATTCAGTGAGTTTGTCCAAGAGTTTGGGTTAAAGAAAAGTTAGTCTGACAACTCAGTCTTCAACAGACAATCGGAAGCTAGCACTATTCTCCTTGTGGTTTATGTTGATGATATTGTGATTACAAAAAGTGATTCTGCATATATCTCTTTCCTTAAGTCTTTCATGCATAGTAGATTTCACACTAAAGATTTGGGCCAATTGAAATATTTTTTGAGAGTAGAAATGTCAAGAAGTAGGAAGGAAATTCTTCTATCCCAAAGAAAATATGTTCTTGACTTGCTTGAAGAAAGTGAAAAATTAGGAGTTAAGCCATGCACTACTCCTATAGTTCCCAATGTACAACTTACAAAGAATGATGGTGATCCTTTTGATGATCCAAAGAGATACCTGAGGTTAGTTGAAAAACTAAATTATCTCACAGTAACTCGTTCAGATATTACATTTGCAGTGAGCATTGTTAGTCAATTTATGGCTGCTCCCACAATCAAATATTGGGAAGCTCTAGAACAAATCTTATGTTATTTGAAACATACTCCTAAACTAGGTACATTGTATAGTGATCATGGATATACTCACATTGAGTATTTTACCGATACTGACAGGGCAAGTTTTAAGATTGATAGGAGGTCAACTACAGGCTATTGTATTTTTATTGGAGGAAATTTAGTATCCTAGAGGAGTAAGAAGCAAACCGTGGTATCCAGATATAATACAGAATCTGAATATAGAGCTATGTCATAGTCCATACAAGAAATCTTGTTGATTCGTCATTTACTTGCTAAAATTGGTATAGATTTCTCGTCTCCGGCAAAACTTTGGTGTGATAATCAAACTGCTTTTCATATTGTCTCCAATATTGAGGTTGATTGTCACTTTATTCATAAAAAGATTCAAGATAATATCATTTCAATGGGACATGTGAAGACAGAAGAGCAATTGGGTATTTGTTCACAAAAGCTTTAAATGGGTCTCGTGTTGCATATTTGTGTAATAAGCTGGGCATGATTAATATCTATACTTCAGCTTGAGAAGGAGTGTTACAAACTGTAAATAGATAGATTTCCTTAAATAACTCATTAGGTTTCCTTAGATAACTAAAATTCTAACTCTTTCATTCGTTGTATAAATACCTACACTGTTGAATACAAAATCAGAGAATATTATTCTCCCATTTGCGTTTTATTGCAGAATTAAATGAGAAATGTGATACATGGCCTATGTGATCATATAATACCATCTAAAGTGAAGCAAAAATTCAATGTGAATGTAAGCCAAATGATGATGTATGGCAGGCAAATGTATGAACAGACAACAAATCTACAAATAAGTGTGGTAGAAAGATGCATGGGAAAAAAAGAAGAAGGTCGAAGCAGATAAAATAATACTTGAATTAAAATTTAGCTTTCATTTATAAGTCAGAAAACTCCTCAAAATTAACAAAAAAGAAGAGCTAGACTTTAGTAAGTTATATAAACAATAATAATAACAATGAATAATGTTAAATGGAGAAAAGGAACTTATAACAAAATCAAATAATTTTGGGCTGTTGTGTCTACATCAGCTAGTGGAGGGCTCTCTGTCTCTCTCTCTCTCTCTCTCTCTCTTTCCTGGTTTCAATCATAAACCAAATTAAGCAGCTATAGTTGCAATTTAACCCGCTAAGAAGATGTACATCAATAAAACATTTTAAAGCCATTTACTAAAGCTACAAAATCCCACTTATCACACATGGATCCTTACTTTCACATTGGGTACCACTACAGCCAATTCTATTAGAAGTCTTTGCTTTAAAATGCTAAACTTCAGAGGATCAAACATCTCTGATGAAAAGTAATATACATGACTTCCCGTTCTTCAGGAGACAATTTAAATATAAGCCTTCTCAACAGAATCAAGTCCCTGATGAAAAGATGAAAAGAAATACGTAGACTTTCCATTTTTAGGAGGCATTAAAATATAAGCCTTCTCAAAGAAAATTTACATATGATTTACTCTTACCAAGAACTTAAATCAATAAATATTAAAGATAACCATGGCAATTTACTATATTCCAAGCAATAAAAACAACAAGAACATAGCTTAGTATCCAGCTAAAAGTAACCACTTTCACATATTGCAAATCACATCATCACAAATTCCAATTTTCAAGAAATATACATCTTCATAAGCAAGATAGAGCCAAGCGAAGGTTAAAGAGAATATTTGTTTGACTTACCAAAAAATGACAGGTATTATCCTTCTTGTGTTTTGTTTTGTATCCCCCCACTGGCTTGCTCTTTCCTTGTCTCAACCAAATCTAAATGTTAAAGCAACAAATTTCAGGAATTAAATGCATAATATTTATGCTTCTAAAAATATACAAAAGGAACATGTAATATTACATCAACTGAAGTGCTTCTCCAACAAAAAGTATTCACAAATCAAAAGGATAGCAAGTAAATTTTGAAGCTAAAAGCTGAAGTAAACATGATATAAACTTGACCTACTCCTAATTTGCAAATGTATAATCCTGGTGCTTTATGATAGATGAGTGCACCAAAGGAAAAAAGCTCATTGATGACAATGCGCTGTCAAAACATTTAAATTGCACAGAACGAATCTCAATCTGCATACTTCCCCATATTTAAAAATTTCAAAACACCACTGTTTCGATTCTGCAAAAGCACATGCTTTTTATGGCGAAGTGGCTATTCTCAGAACTCTAAAATACATTCAATTTACACAAAGTTGGGAATTTCATTAATGTGTTTGGAAGCTCCAAACATGCATGAGACATACAAATGTAAGACAGAGAGTTCAAAGGCACCTTAAATAATTATCTGCATCTATTTATCTCGAGGACTATTAGATCAAAATTTGATAAATCGTGTACTTTGATCAGGAAAAAGAAAAAGTTAGGAGGCTCTTTTGGCATCCCATCTAAGTTCAAAACTGCTAATTAAATTATCCCTGTTTATCTACCATTCTGCAGGCTCAATATTTTGAAGTAATCTGCATGCAGAATTGCGTCAGCTACTTCTACAAACACATTTTTGAAATATCAACAATTAGAAGATAGCTCCATAAAAAAAAAGAAAAAAATCAATAACATGCTTAGCTACAAACGTAGTAGCATCATAATAATAGAATAGCCTACATATCACACAAATACCACTATATTGTTTATTTATCCCTACATACTAAAACATAGTTGGTACAAATACCAACACAAACAGGCAAGACCATCTAATGAGATTCCACACTTGTAGTAGTATAATAATAGAATAGCCTACATACCACACAAATACTGCTATATACCTTATTCGCAGTGGCATAAAAACAATTGTATTGTTTATTTATCTCGACATAATAAAACATATTTGGTATGCATACAGACACAAACATGCAAGCACATCCAATGAAATTCCACACTGATGGCAGTCAACAGACCAAAGGTTCATAACTGAGTTACCAATGGCTTGATTTAAGCTCACATGTAAACATATATTTAAGTTCTACATAGTTTAGTCATGAAAAAAATTCATACTTTAAGAATCAGCAGTACAGGTTGCTCCAACACTTGTCAATCATTGCTTGAATCTTCTTTGGTTTACATAGCTCACCAACAACTGTTGCCCACATAGAGGCTTTGGGTAACAAAAACTTCTGCATCATCACTTCTACAACTTTGGAAGCACCCATAATTCTTTGCCTCTTCAATAAGCGAACCACAAGTTCATCTAGAAACTCATGCCCATCTTGAGGTGGGTGTAGCTTTTCTCTTAACGTTCTCAAGAATATGTTGCATGTAACCAAGTCAGGATCACAGCCCCGATCTAGCATACTATTTAGAAGATCAACAGCATGGGAGATGCTACTTTGCTTGCATAAAGCATTGAAAAGTATGTTATATGTGATCACATCTGGTTGCGAATCAGGTTCCAAGCAAAGCATCTCATTGTAAAGTTTCAGACCCTCTTTTACTGAACCAGAATTGCAAAGGCCATGAATCATTGAACTATAAGCCACAACATCTGGTCTGTATCCTTTTCCCAACATTTGTGCCCACACCATCATTGCCTCCTTGACTTTCCCATCCTTGCATAGCCCATCAATGAGTACACTGTAACAAACCTCATTTCGGGCACAATTCTCCTCCATGTCTCTCCACACTTCAATGGCTTTAGGGATATTACCTGTCTGAAAGAATCCCTTCATCAAAGAGCTATACGTGAAAGCATTGGGTGTGAAACCATTATTAACCATCTCTAAAAGAAATTTCTGCGCTTCCTCTGGCTTTCCTTCTCGACACAAACCATCAACAAGTGCACTGTACAATGTGGTATTGATACAACCTTTTTCTATTGACTCTTTGAACAATTGCATTGCCTCTTTAGGCTTTTTCTCCTTAAATAATCCACTAACTAGCACTGAATAAGCATATTCATTCACATGATACCCTCTTTCTTCCATCAATACCAATATGCGAACCCCATCAAGAGCTCTTCCTTGCTTAACAAGTCCATTAATGATTGTCCCAAAAGTGACTTCATTAGGCACACATTTACTTGACACCATCCGATCCAAAAGACTAAGGGCAATATCCAACTTACCTTTCAAGCACAAACCATGGATAAGTGTGTTATATGTCACTTCATTAGGAACACAACCTTTAAGAAACATATTATCAACAAGTTTTGTCACACGCGTAAGATCACCCTTCTTGCATAACCCATTAATCAACACATTAAACATAGCTGAACTAGGAAAACAGCCCTCAATTTGCATCTCATCTAGTAAAGAAACTGCCTCATCAATCCTATTCTCTTTGCATAGCCCATCCATCAACGTACAGTAAGTGTAAGCATCAGGTATACATTTCCTAACTGGCATCTCTCTAAATGCCTCAATTGCATTATCAACCAGTCCCAGCTTACACATAGCCTTAATAGCCAAATTAAAGCTAAGTACATTAGGCGAAATAGTCATATGTTTGGAGCAAACAACATGATTGTAAAACTCCAAAGCACGATCATAACAACCCTCTTTTATAATTACGTTAAGAACCGAATTAAATGACTTTACAATTTGTTTACATTGAAAATCATAACCCATTCTATCAAATAATTCAATAGCCTTGTCAGGTAAATGGGCTTTCCCAAAAGCTTTAAAAATAACAATAAAACTCTTCTCTGTAAAGATTCTATTTTCAAGTCTCATTCTGTCCAAAACTTTCTCCAATGACTTAAAATCACAGCAACTGGCATAGTTTTCAATGAGGGTGTAAAAAGTTGAATCACCAAGCTTGTAAGAACCCATTTTGGCCGGCGATTTGAAGATTTTATCAGATATTGGAGAATGAGGTTCGTTGCCAATTTCAAACTCACTGTAATTCTCGAATTGGGTTTCAGTTCCAAAAGTCTGATAGGATCGAAATGAAAAATAAAAGTGGGTGAATGAGAAAGGAACTTACTTCGGATCAAAGACAAGATGCTGAGCCGATTGAGGCCAATGAGGATAGAGCTGTTGTGTAGGGGGCATTTCGGCATGGGGAAGGTAAAAAAGCGACCAACTACCTAACAAACTATATAAGAGCCCTCTAATTAGATAAGAGTTGCAGATTAAGAGCATAAGAAGGAATGAAATTATGGAAAGTTATCTGTGGAATTGCTTTTTCTATTTGAAATTTTGTTTGGCTTGAGACTGCGGACAGCCAATGACGGTCAGCGGTTGGCATCGGAGGTCCAAGTTCGGATGGCGGAGCGAAATTTTTCAATGTGCAGTGCAGTCTACGTTGTTGGGGAGTAACGAGGGTAAAGAATGTTTACTTTTGCTAAATACATATATTAGCACCTAAACTTAAACCATTTATCAAACCGCCTGGTTCATTTGATGATGCCCATTTTAACACCTAAAAATAGGGGTGAGCATTTGGTCGGTTTGGTTCGGTTTTGGACCGAACCGATTGAATTGAAAACCGAAATTTAGAAAGTATAGGAACCGAAATTGAACTATGTAAAACCGAGAACCGAAATAATTTCGGTCGGTTCGGTTTGATTCATTCGGTTCTGAGTCAATATAAGCTTATTTTTTTATTAGGCTTTTAACCTATATAGGTCCATAAATTAAATTAATTTATATTCAACAAAATAAATTCATTTAAAATAACTAAAATGAAAATAATATACATAAATTTATTATATTATGTCTATAATAAATACTAATCAAAATATTTTATTGGATTTATTAAGAATTAATTAGTTGAGAATTAATTCGTAAGAAATATTATAATACAAAGATTTAAATAACTATTATAAATATTTTTTTTGTGTTCAATATTATTCAACTTTATTGAAACACAAATTCGCGTTTTCTTTTCCCTATAAAATTGAGTTAGCATGAGAAAATTTTATTAGGATTAAGTGTATTTTTATAGGATTAACCAAAACTAATTTGATTTAATATGAATTGTATCTATATTTAGAGTTATGAATATATTCAAACTTTACAAGATAGGAAACTAATGTAAACAAAGGTTAAAATCCAGGAATTTCGGGGTTGTGTTTTTCCAATTAAAAAATTTATATTAAGTTATTTTACTTACTTTTAATTTTGATCGGATTAAAATTTTAATTGACAATAAAACAAAACTTGTAAAGTTTAAAAAAAATGAAAAAAAAATTAAAGTAAAAAAACAAATGTTAAAATCCAGGAATTTCAGGTTGTGTTTTTTTCAATTAAAAAAAACTATATTAAGTTATTTTCCTTACTTTTAATTTTGGCCGGATTAAAATTTTAATTGACAATAAAACAAAACTTGTAAAGTTAAAAAAATGAAAAAAAAATTAAAGTAAAAAACAAATGTTAAAATTCAGGAATTTCAGGTTGTGTTTTTTCCAATTAAATTATAACTTTAATTGACAATAAAACAAAATGAAAAAAAATCAAAGTAAAAACCATAGAAAACTGTAAATGTGCTTTAACTGGGATTCGAACACAGGATCTGTTACAATTATACATGTATTCCATGCCACCCATCCAAAGCCTATTTTTTGAAATCTTAATACTATAAAATATATATATATATATAAACTTCGGTCTGTTCGGTTCTTTCAGTTTTTCAATTTTAAGAATCGAACTGAACTGATAAAACTGAATTTTAATTTCGGTTCAAAATCGAACGAACCAAAAACCGAAAAAATCGAATCAAATAGACCGAAATCAATTCGGTTCGATTTTCGATTTCGGTTCGATTATGCACACCCCTACCTAAAAATATATAAAACATCATTATAAACACTAGGTACGAAGGGGAGGAACCACTACAAAATATTTAATCCAATCATAAATTTAGTCTAATATTTTTTTTACAAAATTAAATAGATAATAGCAAAAATAAATCCAAATAGAATAAAAATTAATTTTCAATTCAAATAGTTTAATAATTTAAATCCAAATAAAAAAATTACAATTATTTAAATTTTCTTTTCTTTAATTTCTCACTATACTTTTGTACTAGAGGATGGATGATTTTTTTTTGTATATACTTACTGATTGTACTCACCTTTTTACATCAAGGTCTAAACTATATATATGGAGAAAGACTTCAAGAACAAGGTATTGTTGTTATCATTGCCTGCATTATTGTTTCTTCACTCTTTTTCTCTCTCCATCCTCTCTAACATAAATATCGGAGTGCTAATCTTCTATACCTTAAGGGTTAGTCTTGTTTTGTTTTGTAGATCAGTTTGCCTCACCAACAGGCCAGCACAGTTGACTCTAGTCCATCTTCCTCCGTTCATATAAGTTCTAACAATCTGGAACTTATTATTTGGTACTTTCGTTGAGAGGCAAAGATGGACAAATCCAAAACACAGAATGAAAAATTTGGTAGGCAAGAGGAAAATAGAGGAGAAAAATCTCGCGTAGAGACCCTTATAACTCCACAAGAACTCATATTTGTTGTTGATAATGAGGAACTCTTCAATGCTGTTAACCAGCTTGATGACTCCACTCCCATCATCACTAAAGACCTCAAAGCCCTCCTAAAAGGCTTTGGAGAAAATTTGCGAGATAAACTCTTAAACTCGATTGCGAAGAATACGTAGCCTAAAATGCCTGATGAAGGCCATAAAGCTAAAAGCATATTGAAGAAAGAAAGGGAAGCCCAACACAAGAACAAAGGAAGGGGAATTATCATTAGTGAAGGAAGACCTCGTTCAAGTACTCACTCAAGCATGCGAGACCACAACTACCAAGGTAAAGGCAAAGGGAAACTAAACCCCCGATGACCAACCCGATGATAATAGTAGTGATTCAAAAGAGGATGGTGATTACTTCCCCTCATATTTTGGTCGCTAAGAAGTGCATGATGACTTATCCTTCATGTGCACCCATAAGAGATCCAAGCACAAGAAGAAAGGACTTGTCATTAATAAAGATGAGAGATGGTTCTTACAAACCATCAAGAAGTTTGGCCTAGGTCGCCCTAAAAAACCTAGCTTAAATGGGAACACTATCTCTCCTTTCTCGTGGGAGATCAGGGAAATCGAGCTCCCACGCCAGTTCATAGAAGTGAGAATGTCGAGATACACCTATAAAATAGACCCTAAGAGTCATATATCTGAATATCTAACTCAAATTTAGATGTACTCCTAATGTGGCAGGGTATTTTGTAGAGTGTTCCCTATAACATTGGCTGGAGATTCTTTGGATTGGTTTCACAATCTTCCCTCTAGTTCTATTTCCAACTTTGGGTAACTTAGAGAGCTTTTCATTATAAGATTTATCATTCAAGTGAAGACTCCTAAGATTGTCAATTATTTAATAAATTTAAAGCAAAGAAAAGGAGACAGAGAATACATTTATAGATTTTTGGCTTTAGCTTCAGAAATTAGAAACCTGCATCCTAAAATGTTCACCACAGCATTATCAAGGAATATTAGGAATAAACCATTTCTCCAATCATTGATGACAAATCCTTCAGCTGATTTCAATGAACTAATGGACAGGGGTGAACCAGTTTGTACAATTGGATTATGCCTTAAAGACTGATTCACAGGACTTTCGATGATAGTGATCCGATCGGATGGATGGGCCATAGTTCGAGGAGCCCAAATAGGGGCAGGCCTTTTAAAGGTTCTAGCAAGAGAAAGTGTTTGAACATCTTCAGTCTGATTGCAAAGGAAACGTTCCACCAAAACCCTTCACCCCTCTTAAGTCGAAACCATCAAAAGTTCTCATGTGGATCAAAAGTTATCATAACAAAGTGAATTGGCCTAAGAAAATGTCAAGTAGATCTAGCCAGCACAGACATAGATTGAAATACTATGAATTCCATAGAGATATAGGCCACACCACTTTATGAGTGCAAGGCGCTCAAAGAGGAAATTGATAGACTAATTTAGAGAGGTTTGTTGAAAAAAGGTTTGTTGCTCAAAAGCCTAAAACCCATGTCAATCCATTAAGGTTAAAGAAAAGTCTAATGATGATGAAGATTAGGATCTATGATAACTAGGCCTTTAACCAACATAGGCAATGCTCCAATGTGATCAATGTAATTGTTGGAGGATCATTTTATGGAGAAGATTTTGAGTAAGCAGATGAAAGGACAGAAGGAAATTTACTTCTCTGCCAAGGGTCAAAACCTACCCTCTATCACCGTATCCCTATAGGATGCCAAAGATCTCAAGTTCCCACATGAAAATGCTCTGGTAGTACAAGCAACTATCCATAATTTCAAAGTTAAAAAAATCTTAGTTGATTGGCCTTGGCAACGCCACAATTCCAGTCGCAGGCTCTATCGACCTCTTTATCAAGCTAGGAGATGAGGCCATTACCTATACATGTAAGTCTACTTTTATGATCATCAACATGCCTTTTGCCTACAATGCCATCTTTGGTAGACCTCAACTCTTCCAAACTGATACAATTACTAGCATTAGATATATGATAATGAAGATTCCTACCAAATGAGGGTTGGCGATATTAAGAGGTAATTAGAAAGCAACGATAGAGGCTTATATGGCTATGTTAAAGGAAATAGGCAAGTTTTATAGGTGGTAGAACCTAAAGAGGAGAATGATAAAGGAAAAGCAAAAATGCATGTTGATGAAGACCTAATCTAATATGAGTTAGCTCTTGGCAAAAACGTAATGGTCGGATCAGGCCTAGATGAAAAAACCAAAGCAGACATCTCACAGGTGTTGATGATAAATCAAGCCTCCTTCACATGATTACCAGAAGAGATCCTTGGTATTAAACTAAACATCATTGTGCATAAACTTAATGTAACCCCAGATTTCTACCTGTCAAGCAAAATCTTAAGAGGCATGTATGAAACACCCTAAACTACAACTTTACTATATATAATGCAATCTACTAAATTCATGTTATATTTGGTAATTTTCTCACATCTTTCATGTACATTTAAATTTGAATAAGCATAGTGACTTCTTATGCAACCCATTATCTTAATAATATTATATCATCCTATTCCTATTTTAGCCATTTCTCTTTCATGCGTAGCCTTCAGTATTTCAGCACATTTATATAAAGTATTATAGCTTCTAGATGCATGCATAAACTAGCATTCTCACTATGAGCTTATTACAACCTTCACTTCCATACAACATACATATACATATATTACAACCCTTATACATATTAAACATGTAAGGAACTAAACAATATTTATCAAAATTTCCTACATCAACTTCTATAGACTGGTGTTGGCCTGTCCTGATGCAGAAATAGTTCCTGTGCAAAAGCCTTGACTACCAAAACCTACACGGATCAAAATAACCCGTGCTAAGCTATACAACTTGGTGGGGATTCTAAACATGAAAGACAACCACTCACAATGGTCGTAAAAAATATAGGATATACAAAACAATTGAATAATAATAATATTTACATGTCAGGAAAAGGTAAAATATAAAATATAATAGCTTGCATAACAAGATAACCCTTCACAATTAATTCAGCATACGTGAATACATACAATTCATAATGAGATATGTATATAATGTAAACAAATACCAATACATGCTTAAGAAACCACTGTTAAACATGATAAATCATATATCAGATGCATAGTTCATACTGTGATTAACTGTGAAACATTATTGCTTTACTTTAGCCTGCTTAGGTTCTAAGAGTGGATAACGGCATCGGTGGATACCCGAGGGTATCAAAACTATGGACCCAATCAAAGCCAACTATACGGTGGACCGGTCAAGGACCCAAAAGGGTCAAGCAATAACCCGGATGAGTTGTGCAAGATCCAACAGGATCAACTATATTGTGGACCTAAAAAGGTCGACTGTGGCAGCTGCAATTCCCTATAGGCACCTATCTATCCACAATTGAACTCTATTGTAGGCAATACTTTATTCATGCTCATACACTCATATACATAATCATAAATGTACATACCTATAGGTACATTCGCTTATATTAGGCTTATTCTTATAAGCATGTTCATCAATATGCATACCTTTATCATTATTCAAATCATGTGTTATACAAATATTGACATGTTTCCAATTTCATAGCATAGGTATACATTCATAGGCGATTTTCAATGTAAGTAATACAAATTTATATACACACGAGTATATGACTCTCGTATACTTGCATTCAAGGTCTATTTTGTTCAGTCATAAATGCAACACATGGGGGTAGCCTAATATATTGATAAAGGGAAATAAAAAGCATAGTTATG
>CM075809.1:65615818-65663617 GCA_037975025.1 Excoecaria agallocha | reverse complement strand
TTATGAGCCAAAATCATGATGTCTCTCTCGCGGCAAGTGTCACTCTCACGACAGTATGCTTGGCCATACGAATTTTTCACCCTGTTCCCAAAATCCTGCAAACTGTTTAATAACTTTATTTTACACATCATTTTTGACACAATAAACGGTCTTTTTAGAACAAGTTGTCTTCTACAAAGTTGTAGATATAAATTTCTAGTTTCTAAAAAATCAAAATATTTTCATTATCATATCTAGAACTCGAGATATGTTGAAATTACTAAAGACTGTTCATCATAATAGGCAACACAGAATTTTCGATTTTCAAGTGAAAATTAGGAAATTTTGTAGGAATTATTTGACTTTGTTTTCTTCATATAAATTTTAGGTTTTAAAGTCTATTTTTAGTAGGAATTGATCTCATATCATTCTGATCATTGTACAATCAATTATGAAGATTTTACCCCAAGCTGTTCAAAATCGAAATCAAAGATGTATCTAATATTCAATCAATGTAGGGATAATTTAGAAACCAAATTAGTGTTATTTTTCAACTACATTTTTATACCTATATCTCATATGGAACTATAAAAATTAATATAGCTTTAAATTAAGGTCCCTAACTCATCATTTTTTTTATAGCTAACTTACAGTCAATAGTTTCAACAAAACTTCATGTAACATCTATTGTAACAAATTCTAAATTCATATCACATCCCAATTATTCCATCTATCACACATATGCATCTTGTTGATATAATAATAATTCACATGCATGCAAGGTGAGTACCATCCCATACCTTGGCCTAACTTCACTTTACCTAATCAATATTCAGCAAGTCCTTTCCCTTTATCCTTTTTATCTTCTCCTTCTTTAACTACAACATCATCTCTAAACCATCATTTCCAGCAACCAAACCCATCCGAAATTCACATAAGGAAAAGAAGAAGAAGAAGAAGAAGAAGAAGATAAAGATAACCAAAATTAAACCATACCTTTTTAATCTATAACAATATCCTCTTGAACAACTATCATGCATGAGATTTTCTGTAAGATTTCTTAGAGATAATGGTTAATCAAGTTTAAGGAATAAGAAACTCTCCCTCTTCATCAAACTCAGCCGACCATCACTCACCACCATCTCAATTTTCTCTTTCCATCCACTAAGTTTCAGCCTATATAATGATAAGGAAAAATTCCCCAAGTGATCCTTTCAAATTTTTGCATGATGTCAAGATTTCCCACCAAATCTTGCATGTCACAAATCATTCCCACAAACTAGTCTATTCATAATTCAACCCCACCATTTAACCTCTTCCTTATATTAGCCTCTCCACTATTCTTAAATTCTCAATTGACCCCATAAAATGTCATAATTATAAATTTACCCCTAATCAATAATTATACTCTAATTATACCCTCAATTAAAATTAAATCACACTAATCAATTTATTTTTCATGCCATTAAAATAAATAAAACATAATTTATCCCTTAACCACTAATTTATACGAATTTCTCATTAAATTCTTAATCTTAATCAAATAAAAACTCCTCTCAAAACATGAAATTCAGTTAGGGTCAAGTAAGGGTCTCACAATTCTCTCCCCCTTAAGGAATTTCGTCCTCGAAATTCATACCTGAATTAAACAACTGAGGATATTGCTTTTTCATGGCTGCCTCTGGTTCCCAAGTTACTTTTTGTACACCATGATGTTGCCAAAGTACTTTAACCAGAGGGATCTGCTTGTTTCTCAATTGTCTGATTTCCTTAGCTAGGATTTCCTTCGGTTCCTCATCGTACGTAAAATCTAGCTGTAATTGAATATCTTGAACTTGCAACTTGTGAGATTCATCCGAACGATATCTTCGAAGCATAGATACATGAAACACGTCATGAAGCTTGGCCAATTCCTTAGGAAGCGCTAATCTATAAGCTACTGGTCCAACTCTTTGAAGAATTTCGTAGGGACCAATGAATCTCAGACTGAGTTTTCCCTTTTTCCCAAATCTAAGCACTTTTCTCCAATGAGATACCTTCAAAAATACTTTGTCACCCACCTGGTACTCGATATCCCTTCCTTTAAGGTCAGCATATGATTTTTGCCTGTCACTCGCTTCTTTCAGCCTCTACTTGATAACTTGAACTTTTTCTTCTGTATCTCTAATAAGGTCAGGACCAATTAACTTACATTCAGTCAACTTAGTCTAGCAGATTAGAGTTCTACATTTTCTGCCATACAAAGCCTCATATGGTGCCATTTGAATACTCTTTTGATAGTTGTTATTATAAGCAAATTCCATTAAGGCTACATATTTATCCCAACTTTCAGAAAACTCCAAAGCACATCCCCTCATCATATCTTCAAGAATCTGAATAACCCTTTTGGATTGCCCATCCATTTGAGGATGAAAAGCTGTACTATACTTGAGCTATGTTCCCAAATCTTGCTGTAAACTCTGCCAAAATCTCGATGTAAACCTTGGATCTCGATCCGAAATTATAGACACAGGTATACCATGTAACCATACAATCTCATTCACATACAATTCTGCAAGCCTATCCATGGAATAATCTATTCGAACCGGTAAAAAGTGAGCTACTTTTGTTAACTTATCCACTATTACCCAAACAACATCATATTTCCTTTGAGAAAGAGGCAAACTAGTAACAAAATCCATGGTAACGTCTTCCCACTTCCACTGTGGAATCGGAATGGGATTTAGGAGACCTGAAGGAAACTGATATTCTGCTTTCACTTGCTGACACATTAGACATTTAGAAACATAATCAACAATATCCTTTTTCATGCCAGGCCACCAGTAAAACTGTTTCAACTCTTGATACATCTTGTTCCCACCTGGATGCATAGTAAATGCAGTATTATGTGATTCATGCAACAATATTCTTTTCACTTCTTTGTCATCAGGGATACACAACCTGTTATGGTAGTATACACCACCATCTTCTTTCACTGAAAAATCAGATTGATCACCTTTACAATTTGCTTTAACAATCTATTGTAACTTTACATCATCCTTCTGAGCATCAATCATTGTCTGCCTAACCATGGGCCTAACTTTAAGCTGTGCTAGTAAAGCACCATCCAAAGTAAATTTCCATCTACACTGTTTTAACATCAATACTGCCATTGACTTACGACTCAAGGCATCAGCAACCACATTCGCTTTTCCTGGGTGGTAGTCAACTATACAATCATAATCTTTGAATAGTTCCAACCATCTTCTCTGCCTCAAATTAAGTTCTTTCTGAGTAAGCAAGTACTTGAGGCTTTTATGATCAGTATAAATCCTGCATTTTTCCCCATATAAGTAATGCTGCCAAATCTTTAAAGTAAATACCACAGCTGCCAGTTCTAGATCATGAATCGGGTAGTTCTGCTCATGTGGTTTCAACTGTCTAGATGCATAAGCTATAACTTTACCATCTTGCATTAATACATAACCCAAACCAACCTTAGAAGTATCACTGTACATTGCATACTCTTTCCCTGACACAGGTTGAGTCAACACTGGAGATTCAGTCAACATCTTCTTTAACCTTTCAAAGCTTGCTTGACAACGATCAGACCATTCAAACTTAATATTCTTTCTTAACAGCTTAGTGAGGGGTGAAGCAATGACAGAAAAACCCTTCACAAAACGACGATAATAACCTGCCAACCCAAGAAAACTTCTAATTTCATGTACATTCCTGGGTGGTCTCCAATTAACAATAGCTTCAATTTTATTTGGATCAACCCTAACACCTTCAGCAGATACAATATGACCTAGGAAAGAAACTTCCTTAAGCTAGAAGTCACATTTACTCAATTTGGCATACAACTCATTTTCTTTCAAAGTTTGCAATACAATTCTCAGATGTTCAGCATGTTCAACTTCATTTCTAGAGTAAATTAATATCTCATCAATAAACACAACAACAAATCAATCCAAGTAGGGTCTGAATACCCTGTTCATAAGATCCATAAATGCAGGAGGTGCATTAGTCAACCCAAATGGCATAACTAAAAA
The DNA here is from genome assembly GCA_037975025.1 of Excoecaria agallocha. Classification (NCBI taxonomy): domain Eukaryota; kingdom Viridiplantae; phylum Streptophyta; class Magnoliopsida; order Malpighiales; family Euphorbiaceae; genus Excoecaria; species Excoecaria agallocha. Next base: position 65,659,604 of record CM075809.1, on the reverse strand, counting down.
TTCATAATGCCCATAACGAGTTCTAAAAGCAGTCTTAGGAACATCCCCATCTTTAACTCTGAGCTGATAATATCCTGATCGCAAATCTATCTTTGAAAACACACCAGCACCACTTAACTGATCAAATAAATCCTCTATTCATGGCAAAGGATATTTGTTCTTCACTGTCACTTTGTTCAACTGCCTATAGTCGATACACATTCTCATAGACCCGTCCTTCTTCTTAACAAATAAAATCGGAGCACCCCAAGGTGACACACTAGGTCTGATGAAGCCTTTGTTTAACAATTCCTATAATTGAACCTTCAACTCTTTTAATTCAGATGGAGCCATTCTGTATGGTGCCCTGGAGATCGAGGCTGTACCAGGTAGTAGATCAATAGACAACTTAACATCTCTTTCTGGAGGAAGACCAGGTAATTCCTCAGGAAATACTTCTGGAAATTCTTTCACAATCGGTATTTTGTCAAGCTCCACTGTATCCCTTTTTGAGTCAAGGACTATAGCTAAAAATGCCTCACATCCTTTTTTAAGACAATGCCTAGCTTGCATTGCTGATATAACATTAGTTGATAGCTTAGAACAATTACCTTCTACTACCACTTCCTTTCCTTCATCATCCCTAAGAGTTACTGTTTTCATTTTATAATTTACCACTGCATAATGCTTGGATAACCAATCCATTCCCAGAAATACATCAAACTCATGAAATGGCAACACAATCAAATTTGCTGGAAACTCTCTCCCTTGAACTACTATAGGACAATCTTTACACACCTTATTAACAATTATACTATGTCCCAATGGACTAGTTACACATACATCAAAATCTAACTGTTGTGTTTTAAACCTATCTCTACCCGAAACCCCAATACAAATATATGAGTGAGTAGAGCTAGGATCAATGAGTGCATGTATGTTACAATTATAAAGAGAAAAAGTACCAGCTATAACTTCTGGAGCATCATGTTCCTCCCGAGCCTTCATACCATAAGCCCGTGTAGCAACCATTTGAGTAGAAGGTCTATCAACTGTTTTTGACATATTCTAGGACTGAGATCCATGATGAGCTGATCCAAACCTTCCTCTGCCTCTACCTCTTCCAGATGGGGGTGCATTAGAAGCTCCCCTGCTATTCTGTTGCTTAAAACCTTGATCCGATTTCAAAGGACAATTTGCCATGAAATGATCAGCACTGCCACATCTAAAGCATTCTCTAGCCAGTTTCTTGCAATTACCCCAATGGTGCCTGGAACAATACGAACACTCAAGTGCTTGACCCCCACTCTGTCTTCCTGAAGCTTCCTTCTCATTTTTAAGCTTGGCAAAAGATTCCTGTTTCTTTCCTTTATTAGCAGAACTAAAAATGGACTCTGCAAGCTGACCTCCTTGAGTTCCCCTAAATCTTTTTCCAGTAGATGATCCTCCCCTGGAACCACTTCTTTTATGCTCTCTCTCTCTTTTAGCTATCTTATACTTTTCAATTTTCATAGCAGTTGTAACCAGTTGATTAAAATCTACCACATTTAAGGATGTGAATCCAAACAATTTTTCTTTGATTCGATCATTTAGCCCATCTTCAAAGTGCCTGCATTTAAATACTCCTGTCAACATCTCCTTGGGAACATATTTGCATAATCGGCTAAATTCTTTTTCATATTCAGCCACAAATAGAACTTTTTGTCTCAAACTCAAAAACTGCTTCAATTTCTCCTCCTTGTAAGCCTCAGTAACATATTTCTTTCTAAACTCCCCCTCAAAGAATTCCAAAGTAAGTGGGTCAGGTAACTGAGGTTGTTTCAAAATCAACTTCCACCAATCATAAGCCATGCCTTGAAGTAAGGACACAGCACAAGATACCTTGTAATTTGCAGGACAGTTAATTTCATCAAATATCCTCTCCAGCCTTTCTAACCAGAACTCAGCTTCTTCAGATTGTTCTAAATTAGTGCCCATAAATTCTTGTGCCCCATGATTTCTAATTTCAGATATTGGAGTCTTGGGCATAGTCATTCTTTGCAGAATTTGTGCCATATCCTGTGAAATTTTTAACAATGCCTCTCCCGAAACTACGGTAGGAATTTCATTTCGATGCGAAGAGGAAGTCATTGGATTAGGAGGATTTGATCTAATCGGCAAATTACTTTCAGCCGATTCTTCTATAGTATCCCTAGAAGAATTCTCCATTTGAATCTATAAGAAAATAGGAACTACTACATTAGGCCAACACAACATTATCTGATATTAAAAGATTCCTATATCACAATGCCCAGAAAAGGCTAAACCTAGGCTCTAATACCAAATTGAAACACCCTAAACTACAACTTTACTATATATAATGCAATATACTAAATTCATGCTATATTAGGTAATTTTCTCACATCTTTCATGTACATTTAAATTTGAATAAGCATAGTGACTTCTTATGCAACCCATTATCTTAATAATACCATATCATCTTATTTTAGCCATTTCTCTTTCATGCGTAGCCTTCAGTATTTCAGCACATTTATATAAAGTATTATAGCTTCTAGATGCATGCATAAACTATCATTCTCACTATGAGCTTATTACAACCTTCACTTCCATACAACATGCATATACATATATTACAACCCTTATACATATTAAACATGTAAGGAACTAAACAATATTTATCAAAATTTCCTACATCAACTTCTATAGACTGATGCTGGCCTGTCCTGATGCAGAAATAGTTCTTGTGCAAAAGCCTTGACTACCAAAACCTACACGGATCAAAATAACCCATGCTAAGCTATACAGCTTAGTGGGGATTCTAAACATGAAAGACAACCACTCACAATGGTCGTCAAAAATATAGGATATACAAAACAAATGAATAATAATAATATTTACATGTCAGAAAAAGGTAAAATATAAAATATAATAGCTTGCATAACAAGATAACCCTTCACAATTAATTCAGCATACTTGAATACATACAATTCATAATGAGATATGTATATAATGTAAACAAATACCAATACATGCTTAAGAAACCACTGTTAAACATGATAAATCATATATCAGATGCATAGTTCATACTGTGTTTAACTGTGAAACATTATTGCTTTACTTTAGCCTGTTTAGGTTCTAAGAGTGGATAACGGGATCGGTGGATACCCGAGGGTATCAAAACTATGGACCCAATCAAGGCCAACTATACGGTGGACCGGTCAAGGACCCAAAAGGGTCAAGCAACAACCCGGATGAGTTGTGTAAGATCCAACAGGATTAACTATACTGTGGACCTAAAAAGGTTGACTGTGGCAGCTGCAATTCCCTATAGGCGCCTATCTATCCACAATTGAACTCTATTGCAGGCAATACTTTGTTCATGCTCATACACTCATATACATAATCATAAATGTACATACCTGTAGGTACATTCGCTTATATTAGGCTTATTCTTATAAGCATGTTCATCAATGTGCATACCTTTATCATTATTCAAATCATGTGTTATACAAATATCGACATGTTTCCAATTTCATAGCATAGGTATACATTCATAGGCGATTTTCAATTTAAGTAATACAAATTTATATACACACGAGTATATGACTCTTGTATACTTGCATTCAAGGTTTATTTTGTTCAGTTATAAGTTCAACACATGGGGGTAGCCTAATATACTGATAAAGGGAAATAAAAAGCATAGTTATGAGCCAAAATCATGATGTCATGCTCGTGGCAAGTGTCGCGCTCGCGACAGTATGCTTGGCCATACGAATTTTTCACCCTGTTCCCAAAATTCTGCAAACTGCTTAACAACTTTATTTTACACATCATTTTTGACACACTAAAAGGTCTTTTTTAGAAAAAGTTGTCTTCTAAAACGTTGTAGATATACATTTCTAGTTTCTATAACATCAAAAATATTTTCAATATCATTTCTAGAACTCGAGATATGTTGAAATTACTAAAGACTGTTCATCATAGTAGGCAACACAGAATTTCCAATTTTCAAGTGAAAGTAGGAAATTTTGTAGGCATTATTTGACTTTGTTTTCTTCATATAAATTGTAGGTTTTAAAGTCTATTTTTAGTAGGAATTGACCTCATATCATTCTGATCATTGTACAATCAATTATGAAGATTTTACCCCAGCTGTTCAAAATCGGAATCAAAGATGTATCTAGTATTCAATCAATGTAGGGATAATTTAGAAGCCAAATTAGTGCTATTTTTCAACTACACGTTTATACCTATATCTCATATGGAACTATCAAAATTAATATAGCTTTAAATTAAGGTCCCTAACTCATCGTTTTTTTTATAGCTAACTTACGGTCAATAGTTTCAACAAAACTTCATGTAACACCTATTGTAACAAATTCTAAATTCATATCACATCCCAATTATTTCATCTATCACACATATGCACCTTGTTGATATAATCATCATTCACATGCATGCAAGGTGAGTACCATCCCATACCTTGGCCTAACTTCACTTTACCCAATCAATATTCAGTAAGTCCTTTCCTTTTATCCTTTTTATCTTCTCCTTCTTTAACTACAACATCATCTCTAAACCATCATTTCCAGCAACCAAACCCATCCGAAATTCACGTAAGGAAAAGAAGAAGAAGAAGAAGAAGAAGAAGAATAATAAGATAAAGATAACCAAAATTAAACCATACCTTTTTAATCTATAACAATATCCTCTTGAACAACTATCATGCATGAGATTTTCTCTAAGATTTCTTAGAGATAATGGTTAATCAAGTTTAATGAATAAGAAACTCTCCCTCTTCATCAAACTCAGCCGACCATCACTCACCACCATCTCAATTTTCTGTTTCCGTCCACTACGTTTCAGTCTATTTAATGATAAGGAAAAATTCCCCAAGTGATCCTTTCAAATTTTTGCATGATGTCAAGATTTCCCACCAAATCTTGCATGTCACAAATCATTCCCACAAACTAGTCTATTCATAATTCAACCCCACCATTTAACCTCTTCCTTACATTAGCCTCTCCACTATTCTTAAATTCTCAATTAACCCCATAAAATGTCATAATTACAAATTTATCCCTAATTAATAATTATACTCCAATTATACCCTCAATTAAAATTAAATCACACTAATCAATTTATTTTCCATGCCATTAAAATAAATAAAACATAATTTATCCCTTAACCACTAATTTATACGAATTTCTCATTAAATTCTTAATCTTAATCAAATAAAAACTCCTCTCAAAACATGAAATTTAGTTAGGGTCAAGTAAGGGTCTCACAATGTACCTGATAAAAATAAATTCATTGCTGAATAGGTAGATCAGCTCCTTAAAGCTAAAGTCATTTGGAAAGTACAATACCCTGATTGACTTATGAATGTAGTATTGGTAAAGAAATAGATCAACAAGCTGAGAATATGTATGGACTTTACAAATTTAAATCGAGCATGTCTTAAAGATAGTTATCCGCTACCTAACTTAGATCAACTTGTTGATGCCATAACCTATTATGAGAGATATCACTTCTCGATGCATAAGCAATATATCATCAGATCTTGATGTGGCTATTGGATAAGGAGAAAATGAGCTTTTGTCACCAATGAAGTAACATACCGCTATAATGTGATGCCCTTTGGTCTAAAAAATGTGGGGTGTAACTTACCAACAGCTTATAAATAAGATATTCAAAGACCATATCAGGTATGTGGCACCCTAAACCAATTTGAAATGAAACTCAAACCTAAAAAGTGCACATTTGGGGTATCTTCTGATATGTTTTTGGGTTTCATAGTGTCACAACATGGCATTGAAGGTAATTTTGAGAAAATCCAAGTAATCTTGCATATGCAGCCACATTGAAACATTAAAAGAGGTATAGAAGTTGATTGGGAGACTAATTGCCCTAGGCAGATTTATTTTCTCCTTAGCCAAATGTTGCATTCCATTCTTCAAAAGGCTGAGCAAAGATGAAAACTTTAACTGGGGAGAAGACTATTAGAAAGTATATAAAGAACTAAAAAAGTACCTATTTGAGCCTTCTCTATTGAGCTGACCTATGCTGGGTGAGAAATTATACCTTTACCTATCAACTTTTGGTAAAGCAATTGATGCCAGTGCGAGAAGAGGAAAACCAGCAAAGACCTATCTTTTATGTCAACTAGGTTCTTCGAGGATCAAGGCTTAAGAAAAGTGTTGCTGAGCAATTGATTATAGCCCTAATGATCTACATTGATAAGCTTAAAAGATACTTTAAAGCACACATCATTATAGTCAGATCAAACCCACCACTCAGAAAGCTACTACAAAGCCAGATCTTGATGGAAAGGTTATAGAAGGGGCTCTAAAATTGTAGTCATTTGTCATCAGATACTAGCCCATAATAGCCATTAAAGCTTGAGTACTAGTGGACTTTATGGCTAGATTTACTCGTGAAGTTCAATCGAGCTCAAGATACAAAGAGATTATATGGGAAATGATTGTTGATAAGGTCTCAAATAAGCATAGAGGAGGAGTAAGGATTGTCCTACACTGTCCCCTTGGAATTAAAGTACAGTACTCTATCAAACTAGATTTTCATACCTCCAACAATTTCACTAAATTTGAAGCTCTATTCAAGGGTTGAGATGGTTAAAGAGTGACTCTCACTTGGTCACTAGTCAAGTACTTGCATGTTTGAAGCTAAAGAGCCTACAATGAGGAGTTGCCTAGCTAAAGTTAGAGCCAAGATCCAACAGTTAGAGTCAATAGGAATGAGAATAATCATTGAGAAATCCTTAGAGACTCCACGAAGCAACCTGGTGTCTCAACTAAAGTCACATCAATAGATCAAAATTTTGATGAAAAAAATGTTTTGGTCAAAAAACTATCTTTCCCGACCATAGAAGAGGTGAAAATAATGCAAATTGATGGAGCAAAAACATAGATGACTAACATCATCAAATACCTACGGATGGGTACTCTCTCTAATAGTAAATCAGAGGCAAGAAAAATTTCCAAAAATTCTCTGAGTTATTCACTGATCGATAGTCTCCTCTATAAAAAAAAAAGCTTTTATCCATCTATGGTTGAGGTGCATGTTAGAAGAGCAAGGAGACTACATACTTAGAGAAATTTACAAAGAACTCTATGGGGCACACAAAGCATACGGAGCTATATGCAAAAAAGTGTTGCAAATGGGCTATTTTTGGCCTTCTATTTTCAAAAATACGTAAGAAATTGTAAAGTACTACCCACAATTCCAAGTCCATGGGAGAATTATAAGAAAGCCCACACGTAAACAACAACTGATTGGAATATCTTAGCCCTTCGATTAATAAGGGTTGTACATTTTAGGACCCTTCTCGCCTGATAAATGATAAATGAAATTCCTTGTCATTGTGGTTCATCATTTTTCTAAATGGATCAAGGCTAAGCCTATATCTATGATCATTGCCTTAAAGATAAAAAAAATTGCATGGAAAGAGATCATTTGCAGGTTTGGCCTGCCAAGAGTTTTCATCATCGACAATGGCAAGCAATTTGACAGTGTCATATTTCGAGGCTTCTGTTCAAATCTAAAAATTAACTTAAGATTCACTTTAATGGTGCATCTATAGACTAATGGGATGACTTAAGTTTCGAATTAGACAATACTATAAGGACTGAAAAAGAGGTTAGGAAAAGCAAAAGGGAACTAGATAGAGGAGTTTTGTAACACCCTTTTAACTATTTTAGTGACCTACACTATTGATTATTACTCTTATAAATATTAAGTCGTTATTTCAATTTTAAAAGAAAATTTACAAAATAACAGCTTAATTTTCCTAGTTCCCAAACATGTAAAAGATTAAATTTGTACTTCCAATAATAATCCTCCCACTTCCAGACTTCATTTAACAATCCACAACACTTCAGTAATGCTAATCATCTCACACATTCACACACATCCATTCCATATTCTTCATTTACATCTAATAGATTCATAAGCTACATTAATATTATAAACCAATAATTCTTATTATTTTCACCTTAATTTACATATATTTACATAAAAAAAAGTTCAAAATCCTGATCTTCTATGTACATGCCATTTCTTTCTTCGATTCTTATCCTTTGGCACCTGTCCCCGTGCGCAGTCATAAACTACATGCTAAACAAATCTAATTGCTTAGTGGTTGATACATTTATAAAAAATTTCAACTAACTTAATTTTTTTATTTAATTCAATTTAACTTCTATTATTTTATTAAACTCTTAAAATTTCATAAATTCATAATTTATTCATTTCATGCCCAATTACTCATTAAATAGTCTCAAAACTTTTCTTTCATATTTAATTTCAATAATTCATCAGTCAAAGTAAAAATTTACCATTGTAACCCTACAGTTGACTTTTTTCATATGTTGACCAATTTTTGACTTTTGGTTGACTTTTTCTATTTCTACTCATTTTAACTTCAAATTTTACCCATTTAATTTCTTTTGACTTAAATTTACCTTTAATTGTACAAATTAACATTGGGTGCCCGAAAATTTTTTCCTTAAGTGGAAAATTATAGTTTGATCCTTATACTTTCTTCTTAATCACAATTTTATCCTTTTTGTCAAATGAACTATTTTATTCATTTTAACTCTTTTTTTGCCATCAATTGACCATTTTGCCCTTATTTAAATGTGAAATTACATTTTTACCCTAATTAAGCATATACACTTCATTTTTCATCATCAATCACTTTTGTTCATGTTTTCCACATCTTTAAAGCCAAAATTCTCATTTTTACACAATTTTATACAAATTACCATTTTGCCTTTAGTTATTGACAATAGGAAAAATCATGAACCGGATAAGCGGATAAACAAATCCAGTCATCGAAAGTATCCACACTGCTTGGGAGTATGCAACTACTCCTCAGACTATCAATAATAAGCCAGCTAAAAAAAATAGAATAGTCAATATTTTTCAGAGCAATAACAGAGTATAATAATACAGAGATAGAACACCGCGGAGTACGTGCCCCTATGGCTAGCCATACTATCCTAAGGTCCTGGGTTATCCATTGACACTAAGGGCATAACCTTTCATGATACTTTCATATTTTATGTCATCATTATATTATTTTTCATAATAATTGTCTTATATTAACCTACACATAATTAAATTTCAAATCCTTTAAACTTATCAGCTGTATATTTTTCAAAGACATACAGAATATCATCATCATTTAGCCAAATCAAGCTCTTTTACTCATATTGGCCATTCGACCATAATAAAAATTTTCACATTCATAGCATTTTATCATGTCTTTTATACTATACTTATTTCCTTATTTATTTAAACATCATTATATCAAAATATGCTTGGTTTACACACAATTTTCCCAAATATCATAACTTCCATCATTATGTACTTATATACATAATCCAATACACTTATCATTTTTCATTTCTATCAAGTCTATTATTCTTTTCATATCTTATATTGTCTACATATAACTATGCATTTAATATTGAATTACATAATAATTACTCAAAGATTACCATTCGGCCATCACTAGGTTCCCACTTTCAAATTTATTTCTTCACTAAATCAAGTTCATACTAGTTTAACTCATCACAATATCACATTATCTCAAGTTAATTCATCAATTAACCCTAGTTCACATAGTTACATAATAGAGATTTCAAGAGAAATTCATCAAAATAATTGAAATTAATTGTAATTTGTATCCACTAACCTTAGTTTGGCCTCTTTAACACCTACTCTTCTCTTTCTTTGCCTTTTCCTTCCTTAAAATGGCCTTCCTCTTTTGGTTCCTTTCTTGGCCAAAATTTCAAGGAAATAAAACACTAATTTATCCTAATAATTTAAACAATATAAAATCACTACTATGCTCTCATAACCCTACTCTACATGCTAATATAAAATTCCACTCAAATTCTAGCTCAAACTTATAAAACCATTAAAATATATCTTAGGTTTTTTACCTTATTACTTGTGTTTCTTGGCCTTTCTTTGGTGTAAGCTCTTTTCTATGTAAAAGAGCAGGAATTTCTGAGTTTGAGGATGTAATTTTAGCTGAAGATGTGAAGAGATGAGGCTTAGTAAGAAGAAAAATGGAGGAGAGAGTGAAGAAGATGAGGTCTCGAATTTGAGGGAGAAAGAGGGAGATACTGCTTGAATTTTCTAAATAATTTTTGATATTTTCCCCTTTTTATACGGTGCTTTAAGTGCAAAAGGAGAGGCCAAGATTGAATGTGTAACTATTGAATCCAATAGCCTCTAAATTTGCCACTTGTCACTCATCTAGGGCCTTAGACTTATCCTACTCTCCTGAGCTCACACACACACAATCAATACACTAAAGTAACCTCTCATATAAAATATCATGGTAAAATTCCAATCCTAATGACCCGATTTTGATTTTTCACTTTGAAATATGAATTTTCGATCCTGATGTCGGATTGCCCTGAGATTTTACCCCAAGTGTCACTATATATTCAAAAACATATGGTAAACATTTTAGCTCATTCTGACATCATTTTGATATACGTTTAACTTTTAGCGGCTAGTGCGGCCAGTTCGAAACCCGAATTTTCAAAATTGTCAAAATTGCTATTTTTTAGTTTCCTGGGTGTTACTACACTACTTTTAACATGCATATAAAATTTGGAGTCAAACGGAGATCTCTAAGGCCTTTAATTGCTTAATCAAAGTTTTAGTCAAACCTACGTCGATCCGTGAAATTTTTCTTCTTTTGCCCTTTTGAAAGTCTATTTGATCTCAATTATCACTGAAATTTTACCACTAGACTCCATTTAACATGTGTTTTCATTTTTGACATTAATCTCACATTGCCTGCCGAATCACCCATCCTCGAGCTTTCCTGGCCCAAGCACGTTTAACGATGCACTCATTCAAAATTTTCTATGATAATCAACTCTAATCACTCCGAACTTATCATAAAATAATTAATCATTAACAATAATAAGTTATGCATAACAAATGCAAATTTGGGGACACTACAGTACTCCCCCTCTAAATAAAAATTTCATCCTCGAAATTTGCCTGGACTGAAGAGGTGGGGATACTATTATCTCATCATATTTTTCGGTTCCCAGGTGGCTTCTTTAGCATTGTGGCATGTCCAAAGCACTTTAACCAATGGAATTTGCTTGTTTCGAAGTTGTCTAACCTCTCATGCTAAGATTCTCACTGGTTCTTCATCATAAGACAGGTCAGGTCTCAACTGGATATCTTCTTAAGTAATAACATGAAAAGGATCCGAACGATATCTTCTTAACATGGAAACATGAAACACGTCATGGATCCTTTCCAATTCCGAAGGTAACTTCAATCGGTATGCCACTGGTCCCACTCGCTGGATTACTTCATAGAGTCCGATGAATCTAGGACTAAGTTTACCTTTCTTGCCAAACCGGAGCACTTTTTGCCATGGTGAGACTTTTAAAAACATTTTATCTCCCACATTAAATTTTATTTCCTTCATTTTTAAGTCTGTATAAGATTTTTGTCTGTTAGTGGCAGCTTTCAAATTATCTTGGATCAACTTCACTTTTTCTTCAGTTTCTTTAATCAAATCAGGTCCCACTAGCTTGCTTTCACTTAGCATTTTCTCCCATATAATGCTTTATAAAGAGCCATTTTGATGCTGGAGTGATAACCATTATTGTAGGCAAACTCAGCTAATGGAAGATATCTTTCCCAACTGCTTCCAAACTCTAGCACACAGTATCATAACATTCTTTCAACACCTATATCACCCATTCAGACTGGCCATCTGTTTGAGGATGGAAAGTTGTGCTGTAGTCTAAATGGGTTCCCAATGCTTCTTGAAGTTTTTGCAAGAATATGGAAGTAAATCGTGGATCTCGATATGATATTATAGACAACGAAACTCCATGAAGCCGCACAATCTCATTCACATAAATCTCTTCAAATTTGATTAATGAAAAATCCGATCTCACTGGAAGGAAATAAGCCGACTTAGTCATTCTGTCTACAATTACCAAGATAGAATCATGTTATCTTCTGGTAAGGGGTAACCCAGACACAAAGTCCATAGTGATTCGTTCCCAATTCCCATGCCGGTATCACAATAGGATGTAATTAGCTAGAAGGCACTTGCTGTTCAGCTTTAACTTGTTGAAATATTAAACATTTGGTCACAAAATCTGCTATTTCTTTTTTCATCCCTGGCCACCAGTAAGATCTCTTCAATTCCTGGTACATTTTGTTGCTACTGGGATGCATAACATAAGTACTACTGTGGGCTTTTGTCAAGATATTCTTTTTCAAATCTGCATCATTAGGCATACATATCCTGCCTTTGGAATACAAGCAATTATCATGACCAAGTGAAAACTCAATGCTTTTACCTGCTTGTACCTGTGGGTAGAAAATAATAGAGGCTAACCTATCATCTTGCCTCTGAGCAGCTTTTATTTATTAAAGCCAATTTGGTTTTATCTGCATTTCAGCCACCAATGCTCCATCTTGTGCCATGTTCAGTCTCACTTTCATTGCTCGTAAAGCCAACAAGTGCTTTCTACTAAGTGCATCGACTACCATATTTGCTTTACCAAGATGATAGTGAATCAAGCAGTCATAATCTTTGATAAGTTCTAACCATCGCCTCTGTCATAGGTTAAGCTCCTTTTGTGTAGTCAAATACTTTAGGCTTTTGTGGTCTGTGTAAATATAGCACTTCTCCCCATAAAGATAATGTCTCCATATTTTTAGAGCAAATACAATGGCTACCAGCTCCAGATCATGTGTAGGATAGTTCCTTTCATGTGGCTTTAATTGTCTAGATGCATATGTCACCACCTTCCCTTCCTGCATGAGTACACACCCCAACCTGTTCCTTTAAAGCATCACTATAAATAGTATACGGTTTACCTAAAATAGGTTGAGTGAGAAAAGGAGCCTCAGTCAACATATTCTTTAGTTTTTTGAAGCTTTGCTGACATTTCTCCGTCCACTCAAATCTAGTATTCTTTTGTAGCAGCTTGGTAAGAGGGGAAGCTATCATGGAAAACCCTTTAACAAACCACCTGTAGTACCCAGCTAAGCCGAGGAAACTTTGAGATTTTAAGATAAATTCATCAAAATAATTGAAATTAATTGTAATTTGTATCCACTAACCTTAGTTTGGCCTTTTAACACCTACTCTTCTATTTCTTTGCCTTTTCCATCCTTAGAATGGCCTTCCACTTTTAGATCTTCTTTTGACCAAAATTTCAAGGAAATAAAACACTAATTTGGTGAAGGGATATCACATGGCATAAACATGAAGATCACGCAGCGAAAAAAAAATAAAAATTTGATCATTTGTGCCATGCAATATACAACAAAGAATCAAAACATGTAATTTTAGGGTTTTGAAAACTTACAACCTTGGATGCTTTTAAAAACTTGATTTTTGCTATGACCAATATATAAGATAGACTTATATACTACTGATCTCGACGACCAATTCCAAAGGAGTAGCCTTTACGCCACACCACTCTATGCTCACACACACACTTGCAAAGATGGCTTAAAACTAGAGTGCTAGCTCTAATCTTTGTGTACTTGGCTATGGGTATTCAAATGAAGACACAAGATCTGATCTTGTTCTTCCTAAGGTTCACTAATGGCTTCCCAAAATCCAAAGGAAGAAGAAAGAGTCCTTTTCCCTTGAGAGTGGCAGCAGAAAGAGTGAGAAAAACTAACTAAGTTAAATATAATTAATCAATTTATATCACTAGATTAGGAAAACTTGCGATAGCCGAAATCCCCTAGAATTAGGTCTAATTTTTAGCCTCCATGACTCCTAACTTAGTCATTTAAATTAATTCAAATTCTATTAGTTTTTAAATTCAAATTAATTTAAATTTGCATTAGTCATTTATTCAAAACAAATCACTTCTTTAGGGTTTAGTAGTTGCCGAATTCAACTAGGATTCCTACCTTGAATTTCGGCCACATTAATTCCCTTTTAAGTGTCATATCTTGATTCAAATACAATTTAGGATTTAATACTCAATTACCTTAATTAATCTAAGATAATAAATTAATTGAAATTAAACCTACTAATGCCGAAATTCCCTCTCCCATGGACAAGGTCCATTTAGCAATTTTAATACCCATTGCATACATTAATTTGACTTTAAATAAAAATCCAAATTAATGCCCAATACTTTATCTTAAATATTTTAAGCCCAATGCTTTGTGTGCCATCCTATAGGTCCTTTTAATATTGGCAATAAATTAATAAGTAATCCAAAGGCTATATATGTTCTCTAGCAAGATATTATAGCATTCTAAATTAAATGAAAATGCAAATGGCATTTAGTGACCTATTGCAATTTTGCATAGTCCCTTACCCTTAAATATCAGAATTAATATAAGGCATGGAACTAGTCATCCTTATATATACTAATTCCTTTCTTGATATTCTAGTGACACTGAACTCTCAGATAAATAATGATTACTCATTATTTCATCTCGGTATGGCTATACACTTCTTAGTTCACTGATCAAATGGCATTTGATATTTTCTCTCTTATCAAGAAGGGTAATCCCTTTACTTCTCTTATGCTCTCTAACATGAATTAGTGCATGCCCAATCATACCCATACTTGTCACCCTGTTACGAGTACGTTAGGTGTATGTCAAAGTACACAGTAATTCATAAAGAGTTTCATAGAGATTTTAGGTCTAAAAACTCTGGTACAAAACTTACACATAAGAAACACTCATGAATTGTACCATGTAGTGTTCTCATGAACGGATCGAATCCAGATACCATGTTCTATACATGTATTTATGATCTCTGATTGACACTTTAGTCCTTATGATCCGTAAGACAGAACTTAACTTATCAAAGATAGCATATTAGTCTTAATTCATTTGTTATTCCCATAACAATGACTGACTAGGGATATTTAGAATGAAGTCTCAATTATTTCAAGGTCTTACAACCATATGCCTCATACATGATAACTTAAACTAAAACAATATTCTTGAATAGTTATATCATTTGATATGCACAAGAATGCAATAGATAAAATAAATGCCTCATTTATTAACCTAAATGTTTTATTACAATGTATTGGGGCTAAGGCTTACATTAACAATCTCCCACTAGTACTAGTCCCAATTGGGCATAGCCCTAAAAGCGAATGCTCTCAAATGAACTTCGTGCAAATTTGGATGCAACTGTTTCGTCAAAGGATCTGATACATTATTTTCACTTGCTATCTTGCTAATCTTGATGTCCCTACGATCAATGATTTCGCTGATCAGGTGGTACCTTCTGAGTATGTGTATGGATTTTTAGTATGACCGGGGCTTCTTGGCCTATGTGATGGCCTCGTTATTGTCATAGAAAATTTCTAATGGATCTAGGATGCTTGGGACCACTCCTAATCTAGAAATGAAATTTCTAATCCAAATAGCCTCCTTTGCAGCCTCACTCGCTGCAATATACTCAAATTCTATAGTTGAGTCGGCAATTATCTCTTGCTTTGAGTTTTTCCAACTGATCGCACCACCGTTCAAAATAAAAACAAAACCAGATTGCGATCTTGAGTCCTAAGTGCTGGTTTGAAAGGCAGCATCGGCATAACCTTGTATGATGAGCTCTTCTTGACCACCATACACCAAGAAGTGATCCTTAGTCCTTTGTAGGTACTTTAGAATCCCCTTTATAGTAGACCAATACTTTTCACCAGGGTCTTGCTAAAACCTACTGGTTATACTCAATGCATGAGCAACATCCAACCTAGTACATAACATAGCGTAAATGATAGATCCAATAGTAGATGCATATGGGATTCTACTCATGTTGTCCCTCTCCTTTTTAGTTTTAGGACACTGTTCTTTAGTTAAAGGAACTCCCAAAGACAAAGGTATGTACCCTTTCTTTGAGTCTCCCATACTAAAATGCTTGAGTATTTTATCTATGTACTTTTCTTGACTTAGTCCCAAAAGCCGATTCGATTTATCTCTATAGATCCGAATACCAAGTATTGTCTCAGCTTCACCTAAGTCTTTCATTGAGAAACACTGCCCTAACCATTGCTTAACCTTTTGCAATGTTGGAATGTCATTCCCAATGAGAAGGATGTCATCCATATATAGGACCAGAAACACATTATGCTTCCACTAACCTTCTTGTACACAAAAGGCTCATCTTCATTTTTGATGAAGTCAAATTCTTTGACTGCTTCATCAAAATGGAGATTCTAACTCCAAGATGCTTGCTTTAATCCATAAATAGATTTTCAAAGCTTGCAAACCTTCTTAGGATGCTTAGGATTGATAAAACCCTCAGGCTGTGTCATATACACATCCTCAAGTAGATTTTCATTGAGGAAAGCAGTTTTGACATCCATTTGCCATATCTCATAGTCATATATGCAACTATGTCAAGCAAGATCCTAATGGACTTGAGTATGACTACAGGCGAAAAGGTCTCATCATAGTCTACACCATGAGTTTGTCGAAAACCTTTTGCTACTAGCCTACCTTTGTTGGTCTTGTTAGCTTTGAGTTTAAATAGCCACTTGCATTCAATTACTTTAGCACCTTCTGATGGATCAACCAAGGTCCAAACCTAGTTATCGTACATTGATTGCATCTCGAATTTCATGGCTTCAAGCTAATTTTTTGAGTTAGGGCTCTCAATAGCTTCTTGGTAAGTAGTTGGATCCTCACGATCCACTAACTCAATAGTGTCACTATCGGTGATTAGAAATCTGTATCTCTCAATCTCTTGATGTACCCTACTGGACCTTTTAGGTTTTTGTGTAACGGGTCCTTGTTCCACAACTGGTTGTAAACTTGATCCCATTTCTAACTCATCTTCTACAAGAGTTTGTGGCACTTGAATTTCTCCAAGTTCTACTTTATTCCCACTGTCTTTCTTAAGAAGGAATTCCTTTTCCAAGAAAATAGCCTTGCGAGTAACAAATACTTTATTCTCGGCTTGTGAGTAAAAGTAGTATCCCTTTGTTTCTTTGGGATAACCCACAAATAAGTAAACAGTAGATTTAGACTCTAGTTTGTTAGATGTTAATTTCTTAACATGTGCTTCACAGCCCCAAATCCTGGGAAATGACATATTGGGTTCTTTCCCAATCCATACCTAGTATGGTGTCTTCTCAACTGCTTTAGTTGGAGTACGATTCAGTAGAAATGCAGCATTTTCTAATGCATAACCCTAAAAAGAGATAGGAAGATTAGCTTGACTCATCATTAATCGAACCATGTCCAATAGAGTTCGATTTCTCCTTTCGAACATACCATTCCATTGTGGTGTTCTAAAAAGAGTGAGCTGTGAAATAATTCCACACTCCTTCAGATGACTATCAAACTCTTGGCTTAAGTATTCACCACCTCGATCTGATCGAATGGCTTTTATACTTTTGTCAAGTTGGTTTTCTACTTTGTTCTTAAACTCTTTGAATTTTTCAAAAGTTTCAGACTTGTGCTTCATTAGATAAACGTAGCCATATCCATTGAAGTCATCTGGGAATGTTATGAAGTAACTAAAATCACCTCTAGCTTGTGTAATTAATGGTCCACATACATCGGTGTGTATTAGTCTCAATAGGTCACTAGTCCTCTCACCTTTCTTATTAAAAGGACTCTTTGTCATCTTTCCATGCAAACATGGCTCGCATGTGTCATAAGATTCTAAGTCGAATGACCCAAGTACTCCAAATTTATGGAGTTTTGAAATTCATTTTTCGTTTTCATGTCCTAAATGACAATGCTAGAAGTAAGTAGGGTTCAATTCATTTGATTTAACCCTCTTTGTATTAATGTTATATATGGAATCTCTGTTTTGTAGATCAAGGATATAAAGGCCATTTTGTAACATAGCATTGCCATATAAAATGCCTTGCCGATGAATATGAATATTGTCATTATCAATAACAAAATCAAATACATCCATATCCAAACATGAAACTGAAATAATGTTTCTGCTCATAGCAAGCACATAATAATAATTTTTTAAATCTAAACAAAGTCCAGAAGGTAAAGTGAGTCGATAGTCGCCTATCTCTATGGCCGCAACTCCATTCCCCACACGGAGGTCCACTTCATTCTTCCCAAGTAACCTCCAATTTCTTAGCCCCTGCACATTTGAACAAATGTGAGAACCACAACCGGTATCCAATACCCAAGTGATAGAAATAGAAAGGTTAATTTCAACAACAAAAATATCAGAACTGGATGCCTTGGCTCCATTCTTCTTTTGTTCTTCCTTAAAGAGAGTGTAGTTCTTCCTCCAATGCCCTAACTTGTTGCAATGAAAGAATGTGCTTTCACTCTCTTTGAGCTTATATGCCTTGGGCTTGGGTTGGGCTTAAGGTACGGTCATTCTTGGATTTTCCCTTACCTTTCCCCTTTCCCTTAGTGGGTCCCTTCTTAATGCCTTCTTGAACCATAAGTACGGGATTGGTCTTTCGAATGTCTTCTTCAGCATTCTTAAGCATCCCATGAAGCTCGGTGACTATCTTGTTCATTGCATGCATGTTATAATTCATAACAAATGGATCATAATCATCAGTCAATGAACCTAAGTTTAAGTTAGTGGCCAATTTCTTTGGGACTTGTACCTTAAGCTTCTCAAGAGTATCAAGATACCATTTCATCTTGAGTACATGGGTACTAACAGGAGTACTCGCAGCCATCTTACAAGAAATCAAGGCCTTTATTGTCCCGAACATCTCGTGACGAGCATGTTCTTGGAACATCTCCTTAAGGTGCACTATATTCGTATAGGCCTCTTGGTCCTGAATTGCTTTTGCAAATTAGGCACCATAGTGGCTAGCATTAGACAGGTTACATCATTGGAGTCGCTCTTCTTAGTCTTAAAAATTTCCTTTTGAACTGCAATGGCGTTTGATAATCTTGTTTTTAATGTTTATTTTTTGGATAATTTTGTGTATTTTAGTGTCTCATCTTGCATGCTTTTAGTGTTTTAATGCTAAAATATTTTTTCTTATGTTTATTTTAGTCATTTTGATAAATTTAAAGTTTTTAGGTGATTAATGGTCTTAAATTTCATTTTATGCAGGAAATTTTGCTAAGGCACGGCTGAGACAAACTGTCCCAACCGTGGCCATTGCAGAATTCAAAATGCGCCATTTCATCAAAGGTCACAACTGAGACAAACTGTCCCAGCCGTGGCCATTGCAGCTTGCGAACACACTTTTGATCCAAAAGCTCACCACGGCTGAGACCAATTGTCCTAGTCGTGCCCATGGAAAATTACCACTTTGTCTCCTACTGTCGCGACTGAGAAAAAAGTGTCCCAGCCGTGGCCTCTTGGGCAGCTCTATATAAGCTGCGAAATTTTCTATTTAGAGGAGGTCTTTTCTAGGGTTTTGTGTATAGAGTGCTTAGGGAGAGAAAAACGTAGTTTTTCATATTTTGAGGGTTTTTCATACTTAGTATTAGAGTTTTACTTGTAAAAATTACTCTTTTAACTTAGTTTTACTTCAAGAACACAAAGATAGTCATAGTTTTAGTTTCTAGTTTGAAGATTATAGCTTACAATCAAAGTGCTGTTTGGAGAAGAAGAGAAAGAGCTTCATCAACTTCAAATCTTTAGCTTCAAATGGGTTTTATAGTTTTCATTCTTACTTTGTTCATTTTTTACATTATGGATAGTGAGTAGTTATCTTTGTTGCTTGGGGAAGCTTTCAATCCCCTACTCACAATGTGAATATTGAGCACATTTTGAGTTTTACTTGAATGAATGATCTATTTCACTGTTACTTATTTATATTTCATGGATTTTTAATCTATCGAGTTAATTTTCATACATGGATGAATGATGTTCATCATATATCTTTGAATGTGTATTGAGTCTAGTGGATTGAAGTCTATGAATGATCTTGCTCAGTTTTTATTTCATAAATGCTGTATTATTTTAGACGGTTCCGGAATGGGATTCTAAATGTGCAGTAATTGTGATATGAGGACTAGAGTGTGGAGTGAAATGGATGAGATTTGGGTTGTTTGGACCGAAATGGGAAGGCAAACCAAACTTAGGATGTTAGACCTGTGCATAGGCTAGTTGTTGGGCTGACCCCGAAATGGGAAGTTTAGCAACTAGAATAGTTGGCTCCGGAATGGGAAGCTTGGGTTAAGAGGGTTATCCCGAATTCGTTCATGTATACTTTAAGATAAAATTAATTCACAGTGGGTATGGGGTGGATAAGTGAACCTAAGCAACATTTTAATTTCTATACATTTTCATACTTGTTAATTTTTCTGAATTAAATACATACTTAATTTACTGTTATTAGAATTAAATTTCCCTTCATTGCATATTTTAGTTTTTAAAGTTTGCATTATACAATTTAAACAAGTCATACACACCAAATTAAGAATTTTTTAGCATACAATTAATTTTCATAGTTTTCACACACATTTTCCTTGGGTTCGATATTTGCAGGTCCTAACTATACTCCACTTTATTACTTGTCGATCTAGTGTACTTGCTAGGGTCGCAACAAGTTTTTGGCACCGTTGTGGGGGAAATTTGGTGTTGTTAGTAAGCTATGATTATTGTTTATATGTGTTTCTTTTCCTTATTTTATTTTTCTTGATTCTTTTTAGGTGAAATTGGTACATGAACAGAACAAGACAAGAGCAATTAGTGCCCTTTGATCCTGAAATCGAGAGAACCCTACACTAAAGAAGGAGAGCTAATAGAGATAACGAGATAAAGCACGATCCTCCTCTTGATGAGTTTCCTCTCGAGAATGAACAAGTGCCAAGGGCACATGAACAAATGCCAGGAGCAAGAAGAGAAGAAATGCCAAGGCAAAGTACCATAAGAGACTACGCTATGCCAAGGTGGAATGAAGATCATCGAACAATTGTATTACCAATAGGAGTACAATTTGAGCTCAAGCCAGCCACTATTACTATGGTACAAAGGAATCAGTTCTCTAGTTCGGAAGTAAAAGATCCAGCTCAACATATCGACATATTTCTAGAAGTTAGTGATACAGTCCAAATTTTGGGTGTTAGCACAGATGCAATAAGGTTGAAGCTATTTCCATTCACTTTGATTGACAAAGCAAGAGAGTGGCTACAATGTTACCATGCCAGTCAATATGGTCATGGGATCATATGCAAGAAAAGTTTTTAATGAGATTTTTCCCTCTAACAAAAACTGCAAGCATTCAAAATAGCATCATGGGTTTCCATCAAATGAATGAAAAGCCTTTTCACGAAGCTTGGGAGAGGTTCAGGAGATTATTGAAAAGCTGTCCGCATAATGAGATAGCAGTTTACCAACTAATGACCATCTTTTATGCTGGAGTTACACCTCAAACAAGGTCATTATTGGATGTAACATCAGCAAGATCTTTCTTGAACAAGCTACCTGAGGACGCTTTTCAATTGTTGGATGAGATGGCGGTAAATGACTCTCAATGGACTGCCCCTAGATCAGTCCCAAGGAGACAAGGTTTACACAATATGGATGAAGTGGCATTATTAAAAGCCCAGCTAGAATTGGTAAAGAAGGAGTTGAGTGGCTTGAAAGTTCAAAATGTGACTACAGTAAATCAAGGACATGGGCCATGTGAAAGTGGGAAAGTTATCCAAGAAGGAGGAGTTGTAGGAGATGTAAATGCATTAGGCAATTTTATAAAGAATGATCTCTACAACAATTCATATAATCCAGGATGGAGAAATCACCCTAATTTCTCTTGAAAGGATGAAAATCAAC
Organism: Excoecaria agallocha; assembly: GCA_037975025.1. NCBI lineage: Eukaryota > Viridiplantae > Streptophyta > Magnoliopsida > Malpighiales > Euphorbiaceae > Excoecaria > Excoecaria agallocha. Next base: position 65,637,871 of record CM075809.1, on the reverse strand, counting down.
AAGCTTTACCTTCTCAATCACAAGCAAGAGCCCCTTACCATTCAAATGCTTATCATAATCATACTCAGCCTCACCCATCACAAGCCACCAATCACTACCAAGCTCCTTATCCACTGAACCACCATCAAGGGCAAAGCTCTAATCATTCCTAACCTCAATCATACCACCCATCGGGATTTCAATCAAGACCACCCATTCAAGAAAAGAAGCCCAACTTAGAAGACATGTTTGCCAGCTTCATGAATAGCTAACAACAATTCATGACAAGTCAAGAATCAATATGGAAATCTCAAGAGCAATGGAACCGGAACCAAGATGCTTCAATGAGAAATTTGGAGACTCAATTAGGTCAACTTGCAACTTCAATGTCAAACAGACAACCAGGGATATTTTCTTCAAATATGGATCGCAATCCCAAGGAGGATGCCAAAGCAATCACTTTGAGAAGTGACAAGGAAGCAGTACGAGAGGAAGAAAGAGGTAAATCACCAACTTTATCAACTGGTTTGGGGGAACCAACGCGAAAGGTAAGTATTTCTAACTCTAGAGTAGAGGTAGATGTGGATGCTTCAAGGAATGACAAAGGAAAGAGTATTGTGAATCCAACCGTAGAGGATCTTGATATCAATAGGTTGTCATTTCCTGCTGTAGCTAGGAAGGAGAAAAAAATGAGCGATTGGCTAGGTTTCTAGAAATGTTTAAAAAATTACATATTAACTTGCCTTTCGTGAAAGCCCTAGCACACATGCCTAATTATGCTAAGTTTATGAAGGAACTTTGTTCTAATAAAAAGAAACTAGAAGGGTATGGAACTATGCAACTCATGAAAAACTGTAGTGCAATTATCATGAATAAGATCCCGAAAAAATTGGAAGATCCAGGTAGCTTTACTCTACCTTGTGAAATTGGTAAGACCTTTATTGGAAACGCTTTATGTGATTTAGGAGCCAGCATTAACTTGATGCCTTATTCCATGTGCAAGAAACTCAACTTAGGAGATCTCAAAGAAACGGGAATGAGACTTCAACTTGTGGATAGATCAAGGAGAAAGCCGAAGGGAGTTATTGAGGACTTACTGGTGAAAGTGGGAAAATTTATTTTTCCTATAGATTTCGTGGTTATGAAAATGGAAGAGGATATGAGGATACCACTTATTGTGGGTAGGCCATTTTTGAACACTGCAAAGGCTCTAATTGATGCCCATGGACAAAAGGTCACTCTTCGATTCAACAACGAATAATTGATGGTAGTCATGAACAAGTCTCAGAAATATCCATCAAGTGATCTAGAAGAGTCGGTCTATTTCATGGACAAAATTGATGAATATGTAGAGGAGATGCAAGAAAAAGTGTTACTGAATGATCCAGTAAATTCAAGCTTAATGCATTCTTTGGAGAGTGAAGAGTTGGATGGAGTAGAAGAAAAATGGATAGCAGTTGTGGAGAAGGGATGCGAAGAGGAGAATCTGAAGCAAGAGAGAACTACTTTACAAGAGGGGGAGTTGAAATCTAAACTTAAACCTCTTCCTCCTCATTTAAAGTATGTATTTTTGGAGAATGAAGAAAAGTCAGTAATTATCTCTTCTTTGTTGATAGGTGTTGAAGAGGAGACACTGCTCAAGGTGTTGAAAAAGCATAAAGTGGCTATAGGATGGGAGACAGCGAAATTAAAGGGTATTAATCCAAGTTATTGCACACACCGGATTCCTATGGAGGAGGATTGCAAACCGGTCGCTCAACCTCAAAGAAGGCTCAATCCAGCCATGCAAGAGGTTGTAAATAAAGAGGTACTCAAACTACTTGATTCAGGTATAATCTATCCAATCTCTGATAGTAAATGAGTTAGTCCAGTGCAATGTGTCCCTAAGAAGGGGGGAATGATAGTGGTAAAGAATGAATTAGATGAACTCATTCCAACTCGAACAATTACGGGTTGGAGGGTGTGCATAGATTATAGGAGATTGAACCATGCCACCCGAAAAGATCATTTCCCATTGCCATTCATTGATCATATGTTAGAGAGGTTAGCGGGGAATAGATTTTACTGCTTCTTAGATGGGTATTCGAGATATTTACAAATTCTCATAGCCCCTAAAGATTAGGAGAAAACAACCTTTAATTGCCTTTATGGCACATTCGCCAATAGGAGGATGCCTTTTGGACTATGTAATGCACCGGCTACGTTTCAGTAGTGTATGATGGCAATCTTTCATGATTTTATAGAAAAATTTATGGAGGTATTCATGGATGACTTTACCATTTATGGACTAGACTTTGAGAGCTGTTTAGAGCATCTTGATTTAGTATTGGGTAGGTGTAAGAAGACCAACTTAGTATTAAATTGGGAGAAATGCCATTTTATGGTAAGGGAAGGTATAGTTTTGGGACACAAAATTTATGAAAAGGGGATTGAGGTAGACAAAGCAAAGATAGAGGTTATAGAGAAGCTTCCACCACCAACCAATGTCAAGGGAGTTAGGAGTTTTCTAGGCTATGTAGGTTTCTGCTGTCGTTTCATAAAAGATTTTTCAAAAATTGCAAAGCCTTTATCTAATTTGTTAATAAAAGATGCTCCTTTTGAATTTAGTGCTGAATGTTTATTGGCTTTTGAATTGTTGAAACAAAGGCTTATTTTCAGCTCCGGTGATCATATCTCCGGATTGGAATTTTCCCTTTGAACTAATGTGCGATGCAAGTGATTTTGCAGTGGGAGCAGTGCTCGGACAAAGGCAAGAGAAAGTATTTTATGCATTTTATTATGCAAGCCACACTTTGACAGGAACTCAAGTTAATTACACCACAATTGAAAAGGAGCTTCTCGCTATTGTATTTGCCTTTGAGAAGTTTCGATCATATCTACTTGGAGCATAAATTGTGGTGTGGTCGGACCATACAGCATTAAGGCATCTCTTTGCCAAAAAGGAATCCAAGCCAAGATTGATAAGATGGGTACTCCTCTTACAATAATTCGATTTAGAGATCAAGGACAAGAAGGGAGCAGAGAACCATGTGGCAGATCATTTGTCAAGATTGGAGCATGATCATGTTGAGAAAGGGGAGATTGTAGACTTATTCCCTGATGAGCGTATTTATGCATTATTTGTTTGCAAAATCTCTATACCTTGGTTCGCTAAGGTGGTAAATTTTCTCGTAGGTGGTTATATGCCAAGGGACTTCACATGGCAACAAAGAAAGAAGCTGCAAGCTGATGCAAAGCATTACATTTGGGATGATCCTTACCTTTTCCGTCTTTGTGCTAACCAAGTGCTAAGAAGGTGTATCCCCAATAAAGAGCAAGCAGAGATTATACAAGCCTGTCATAGTGGAGAAGCTGGTGGACATCACAGACCTAATAGAACGGTATCAAAAATTCTCTCTTCTAAATTTTATTGGCCCACCTTATTTAATGATGTTAAATTGTTCATTCAAACTTGTGATCGATGTCAAAGGGTGGAAAATATAACTAGGAGAGATGAGATTCCATTAACCAATATGCTTGAGGTTAAAATGTTTGATTTGTGGGGAATAGATTTCATGGGGCCTTTTTCGGTTTCTTATGGGTTTGAATATATCCTAGTGGCAATAGATTATGTGAGTAAGTGGGTAGAAGCTGTAGCTACTAGGACTTGTGATGCAAATGTTGTCCTAAAATTCTTAAGGAAGAATATATTCACCCGTTATGGAGCCCCGAGAGCTATTATCAGTGATGGTGGAAAATACTTTGTTAACCACCAATTCAAGACCTTGTTGAAAAAATTTGGAGTGAGACATAAAATCACTACCCCATACCATGCCTGATCGGTATCTAGCAAGTGTACTAGATCGGCTAGTAATACAGGAAAATATAGATTAAAACCCCAAATATCGTACCCAAGGGAACATGGATTGCTAAGAATAATATTTATGTATGAATTAAATTAATCCGAGATTATTTCCCAAATGTTTTTGATTTAAAGGCAAAAATTAAACAAAATAAACAATTAAACAAAACAAAAGCTAAAACATGAATTAAAAATAAAACAATAACTGAAATTCTCTTGCTAAAGAAACTATCAACTTTAACTTTCATTGTAATGACTTAAACTTAATATAAACACCAGTGATTATGGAAAAACTAGTAATAAAGCAAGATATCTTTATTCAAGTATATTATTCTTAGTATTAAACTCATAGACAAATCTAATATTTAGCATGCAAATCTAATTTCAACTTCCTAAACTTTCATTGAAGCCTTTCTTAAGTGATTCAACTCCAATTCATTCTTAGTTCTTCCTCTCTTAGTATTAACCAATAAAATTCACACATAATCATCTCATATTTCGGATAATAATCATGCATAAACATTAAAGAGTTAACCCAAGAACATACAAATCATTAACTATGTCAAAACTAATTTTTAGTTATCTATTTAATAAACCAATAATCAATCTCAACACAATCAAATATAAGAATATGCTTAAAACCAAGAAATAATCAACCGATATTGAAATTAAGCTCAAAATAAAGTCATAACAATGAAAATATAAGATTTCAAGAATCCATTAGCAAAAGAAGAAAAACTACTTCCTAAACATAGTGAAAAAACTAAAACAAAGTTGAAGAACTAAAACAAAATTGAAAAGAAAAATAAAAATAGAAAAACTAAAAGAAACAAGTAAAACTAAAACTAAAGCAATTAATCCCTTCTAATCCCTAATTGATCTCTTTCTTTGGTGTTAGAGTTGTCTATTTATAGGCAAAAGATGTTGTATAACCCTTCCAAACTTTCCAAATTGGAGTAGGAAAAGAATCCTTATTGAATTGGAGAAAATTGGGAATCCTTCACTTAATGGGAGACACAACACGTGGCCATGTGTTTTCTAGTGTAAATCCACACGTGGCCATGTGTTGTTTCTTGAAGAAAATCATGTGGCCATGGGTTTCCTTTGGCTTTGCTTCACGTGGTCATGTGTCTCTTGCTTCTTTCTCACACGTGGCCATGTCTTCTTCTTCATTCATTTTCATGTGGCCATGCATCGAACTTCTGGACCTCACGATCACTAATTAACATGAATTTTTCAAATTCACAGTTTTGGCCCAAATCTTCTTGCCTTTTTACAATTAAGTCCTTTTTTCTTGCAAAATAACCCTAAAAATACCAAAATTAACAATTAACTCCAAAAACACAAAATTAACCAACTAAACTCAAATCTAAACTAATTAACACAAAATTAACCTAATTAAACACCTAAAAACATATTAGAAACATCATATAAAACACCATTATCAATGCCCAAGCCAATGGCCAAGTTAAGGTGTCCAATCAAGAGTTAAAAGCCATCTTGGAGAAAACTGTCAATGCATCTAGGAAGGACTGGTACCTTAAGCTAGACAAAGTTTTGTGGGCATATAGGATAGCTTTTAAGACACCAATAGGAATGTCACCTTTTAGGTTAGTGTTTGGCAAGTTCTGTCATCTACTAGTGGAATTAGAGCACAAGGCTTATTGGGCTACTAAGTTCTTAAATCTTAATCTTGAGAATGCAAAAAAATGTAGGTCTTTATAGCTAAATGAGTTGGAAGAGATTTGATTCTAGGCCTATGAACATGTGAAGAAGTACAAGGAGAATACGAAGAAGTGGCATGATTATAAAGTCGCCAAGAAGGAATTTGTGCCAGGAATGAATGTACTTCTTTATGATAGCAGATTGAGGTTGTTTCCCAGGAAGTTAAAATCAAGGTGGAAAGGACCATTTGAGGTTGTCGAAGTCTCTAGCTATGGAGTAGTAACCATCAGACATCCAGAAGAAGGTCATGGGCATGAGTTCAAAGTAAATGGTTACCGATTGAAGCCATATCTCGATTCCAAGTATGAGGCTGCATCAGTGATCCTCACTTTAAAAGATGATCCATCAGAGCTATGAAAGTCGAGCTGGCAACCTGTTAAACCCAGAACTTTTTCTTACCTTTAAACTAAATTACTTTTCTTTTCAATTTATCTTTAATTTCTTGTAATTTATCATGTTTAGTATTATTTATTTTGTCTAAAGAATGGTTATTAGTTGTTATTGTTAGGTTGATTTCATTGAGGAGAGGAAGAGATTTTAATAGGGCAAAAATTGTGTTGGTCGCGGCTGAGACAAGCAGTCCCAGCCGTGGCCCATTAAAAATTTTGGTGAGGCAGAAGATAGCCACAGCTGAGACTAATTGTCCTAGCCGTGGCCAATTCATGTTTTAGAGACAGAAGGTAGGCACGGCTGAGACAATTAGTCCCAGCCGTGGCCAATTTCGTGCCATATTGCACTTTGGAGTCCAGTAGGTAGGCACGGCTGAGATAATTAGTCCCAACCGTGGCCTTTAAAAAAATTATTTAAAAATTTAAAAATTTAATAATAATAATAAATAAATTTATATTAAAAAAATCAAATCACATGGGGGAATTCATTAGGACACGGCTGAGACAATTAGTCCCAGCCGTGCCTTTTGTTTCATTTCAACTCCAGAAGGGGGGCACGGTAGAGACAAATAGTCCCAGTCATGCCTTTCATTTTATTAAAACGGGGCGTTGCAATTTTATGCAGGTCGCGACTGAGACAAATTGTCCCAGCCATGGCCTTTAGCGAAACCATCGGCTCATTTGGATTTAAACCGATCTTTTGCCCCCTTTTCTTCATTTTTAATCTTCCCTACAATTTCTTCAAAAATTCCAGCCTTCTCTCTCCATTTTTGCTTCCATCCTTACTCTCTCTCTTCAAGAATCAGGTAAATCTCTCTTCTCTCTTCTCTTTGTTTTTGGTTTAACTTCTCGTTGACACCATACGATTAGGTATACATGCCATGTATCGCCCTCTCTATCTTTCCATAGAGGAGTTATGTTGATTTTTTCTTTGTTAAATCTTCCTAAGTCTGTGTTTTTCTCCCTACATTTTGTCTTCTTATCTTAAAAATCTTATTCCTTTAACCTTGATTCTAGGCTTGATTATGATTTTGGCATGTAATTTGTAATTATTTTGCATGAATATCCTGATGTTTGTTGTTCTGTTTCTCTTTCCCTGCTGCATTTTCTATCTGTGATTTTGTGTTTCCATCCCCATTTTCTTGCCTCTTTTATGTTAATTCTTGGATTTGTGATGCTTGTTGATATATTTTTGGTTAGTTCCATGCATTTTTATTTGTATTTTGTTGTTAAACAAGTCTGCCCACCACCTGTTCGATGAAATGCCAAAGAGAGGTAAGAATTTTTTTTTGCTTTGATTGTCACGATTTTTGCTTCTTTTCCTTAAATTTTTTGATAGGTTATGATTGTTGGCATTTGTTTTGTTAGTTTCATACATCCTTGTTTGTATTTTGTTGTCAAACGAAATACGACCACCAACTGTTCGATAAATTGCCACAGAGAATTAAGATAATTTTTTATGCTTTAATTGTCATAATGTCTTGCTTCTTTAACATTAATTGTTGGATTGGTTATGGTTTTTGGCATGTATTCTGTGAATCTCATGCATTTAGGTCTTGTTATTTCTTGTTTCTATTACCAAATGAAATTTCCCACCACCTGTTCGATGAATTGCCCAAGAGAAGCATTGCCTGCACTTGTTTTGCCTAAAAATTGATGCTCAAGAAACATTTCTGTTCATGGTCATGTGCATGTTTATACTTGGTAGTTTTTGTTATTTTACAACTTGTTAGCGACTTAATTGCCTATGTTCTTGTTGGTGTTTTAGTTTCGGCATCATTGTAAGTATTGCATTTATTTTTTCTTATGCTTGTTCATCGTATTTTAGACAGGATGTTTGTTATACTCTTTGTTGTTTAAGTGCTTTTTTTGTGTTGTCTTTAGTGCTTATTGTTGTGTGTTGTTGTTGTAGGACAAATGGCACCCAAATGCTCCCGTACTGAAGCTGGTACATCATCCTCTGCTCCTCAGGGATCATCCAAGATCAAAGTGCAAGCATGGGTTCCTACTGAACTTGCAAATTGGTGGACTCTTTTCTACAAGCAAGAGTATCTTGCCACCCCGCGCTTGAATATGGAATTGATGGCAGAATTGGGGTTTAAGAATGAGCTGGATAGATTACTTGCTGGTGTAGGCTGGAAAACTTTCTTTGAGTGGAATGAAAAGGTCTACCCTCACCTGGTTCAAGATTTCTTGGGGATAGTCAACTTCAGAATTGGAACAAATAGCTATGAAGATCCCGACCACGTGAGTTTCTGGCGCGACGGAATTTCGTATCAAATGTCCTTCAATGCATTCTCTGAGGTCTTGGGTTTTTATCAGCATGCTGCTCGGGATATTACTGATCTTAACAGACAAGAGATATGGATGGGTATTTACGACCCTAAGGATCCTACACACTTTAATCCCAAGAACACAAAGGCACACCATTTAAGAGATCATCCCCTACGAATCATGCATCGGTATTTAGCCTTAGTTTTCTTTAACCATCTTGGAGGGCCCAAAAATGTCAATGCCAGCGAGGCTACCATTCTTTATGTGATGCATAATGGGATTTGGTTGAATGGGGCTACTTTCATTGCCCAGAAAGTTATGGATTTGTGTACATTTACAAATAGGGATTCCAAGCTAGCTTTGGGAGGGTTTGTCACTACCCTAGCCCAGTTTCATAAACATCCGAGGTTGGGCACTTCAGTTGACAAGCCCATGGTAATCGATCGATGAATGCTACGACCGAGCTTTTGATATCTTGATAGATGACCCTTGTTTTCTTGGGTAGAGGCATTGGGTGGTTTCTGATCGAGCTTTATATAGAGCTGTTGTACACAAGAGAGCCACAGAATTGGATAGAGATGAAGCTAACACAGTTGCATTATCCTCTGAGCAGTACACTACCCTTAATACCAGACTTGATAACATTACTCAGAGGATGGATTTCGGGTTCACATCCATTACGCAATAGATGGACGACATTGTTACAGCTCTTGGGATGCTACAATCCCGATTTGACAACCTGTTCCCGCCTCCACCGATGCCTTCCTCACCATGATTTCAGGATTTTTCCTTCTCTCATCACTCCCTTGTTGTTTATACTCTTTTGGTCTTTTTCTAGGGACAACAAAAGTTTTAATTGTGGGGTGAGGGTTTGAGGATGAAGACTATTTAACTTAGTTTTTCTGTATTTGCTTTTGATGTTGTTTCTTTCTAGTTGTGGGATGTTTTTAGTTATTTGCTGTTGTGTTATGACTGTAGTTTGCTAATCAAATTTCTTTCATGTTTTCCATATTTTTCATAATTTTTATCTTGGATGTTTGATTTTGGTATTAGTTCTCATCTTTTGTATTTGAAAGTTGCATTACATTCTGCATTCCTTTAGTGTCGATTTAGTTTAGTTTCTTAGGTTGTTAATTACTCTTGCAATTAGCTTGACCTTGCCAGTTAATCTTATTTTGAATCAATTTGAACTTAAAATTTGAACTACTTATTTAGGAGGTTTGAGTAGCCAGAGAGTAGTAGTATTGTTCTGGGAAGTTTTTATTTTAAATTGATCTCGATTAATTATATACCATTCAATTTCTAACTTAATGAGCATAGTAGGCTAAGTTTTATGAAATTAAAACCAGTGAGTAAAAGCATTTGAGTGAAAAAATTCTGGAATAGTTAGAACCTTCCTCATCACCCTTCGAAACGAATATTCAACTCAGATAAGATTAAGATATGACCCAAGCAGCCTTCTTTGGTAACCAACTTTTAAATGACTTTTGACCTACCCTTAGTAAATTTTACCATTGTTAGCCCTTTTGAGCTTAATTGGTATGCTAAAAGCGTACTATTTAATTTTTCTTGATTATACTTATGCTAAACCATGCAGCCTAAAATGTCTTTGTCTGTCCCACTTTGGAATTGGCCACTCTCAGTTGGGAAATGAAATTTGCATGTTAGGTCTGATAAATTTTTTATTATTAGTTAAAAAGTAAAGGGAAGTTGAAGTTTTTTTTAGGAATTTTTGAGCTTAAACGTTCTAAATATTTTGGGACAAGGATGATAAACAATTAGTGCTTTTGGTGCCCTTCTTAGTAAGTGAACGAAAAATTCACTGTTACTTACATAAAAAAAATTCAATTATTATGCTACAGAAAATAAGTGTTGGATACCTAGCATTTATAGGAAGTGTCATTTATCTTACTTCCTACAATTTTGAGAATTCAACTAATGTCCTGAGATTAGTTTTCCCTTCTTACAATGATAGAGCATGGATTTTGAAGGAGTTATTTTCTTGAGAAAGTTAGGCGGTTTGTATTTCTGGATAGTGTGGCTAATTCTGTCTTGCTAAGTGTATCAAAATTTTTTGGAACCTTTACCTTATCCCCACTACAACCTTAATGTAAGCCCTGGTGAGTCTATTTTGTTTTGAGTTGTTTAGTAGAGATGACCCTTGTGGTTCAGGTGCTAAAGGAGAGGCTTATGACTGTTCTGATTTGCAAGCGTAAAATTATTGTAATTCTCTATTTGCTTGATTGCTGGAATTCATTGAAAGTTTTGGTTTTTGAAAGAAAATAAATTTGTTTTAACCTCGCGCACACACACAAGAAATTGCATGGTATACTTCAGTTTGAGTCTTTTTAATTGAATTCTTCATCTGAGTGTCTTTTACTAAGTGTTGCTAGAATCTCTCTGAATTTGCTTTTTCTGATGTGGGGTTTGAATTTTCAAGATTGTGGATGATTCATTTGCTTGAGGGTGAGCAAAAAGCTAAGTGTGGGGTAGTTGATAATCTTGTTTTTAATGTTTATTTTCTGGATAATTTTATGTGTTTTAGTGTCTCATCTTGCATGCTTTTAGTGTTTTAATGCTAAAATATTTTTTCTTATGTTTATTTTAGTCATTTTGATAAATTTAAAGTTTTTGGGTGATTAATGGTCTTAAATTTCATTTTATGCAGGAAATTTTGCTCAGGCATGGCTGAGACAAACTGTCCCAGTCGTGTCCAACATAGAAGTCAAAACTCACCATTTCACCAAGGGTCGCGACTGAGACAAATTGTCCCAGCCATGGCCATTGCAGAATTCAAAATGTGCCATTTCATCAAAGGTCACGGCTGAGACAAACTATCCCAATCGTGGCCATTGCAGCCTGCGAACACACTTTTGATCCAGAAGCTCGCCATGGCTGAGACCAATTATCCCAGCCATGCCCATGAAAAATTACCACTTTGTCTCCTTCTGTCACGGCTGAGACAAGAGTGTCCCAGCCGTGGCCTCTTGGGCAGCTCTATAAAAGTTGCAAAATTTTCTATTTAGAGGAGGTCTTTTCTAGGGTTTCATGCATAGAGTGCTTAGGGAGAGAAAAAATGTTGTTTTTCATATTTTGAAGGTTTTTCATACTTAGTATTAGAGTTTTACTTGTAAAAATTACTCTTTCAACTTAGTTTTACTTCAAGAACATAAAGATAGTCATAGTTTTAGTTTCTAGTTTGAAGATTATAGCTTGCAATTAAAGTGCTATTTGGAGAAGAAGAGAAAGAGCTTCATCAACTTCAAATCTTCAGCTTCAAATGGGTTTTATAGTTTTCATTCTTACTTTGTTCATCTTTTACATTATGGATAGTGAGTAGTTATCTTTGTTGCTTGGGGAAGCTTTGAATCCCCTACTCACAATGTGAATATTGAGCATGTTTGGAGTTTTACATGAATGAATGGTCTATTTCACTGTTACTTATTTATATTTCATGGGTTTTCAATCTATTGAGTTAATTTCCATACATGGATGAATGATGTTCATCATATATCTTTGAATGTGTATTGAGTCTAGTGGATTGAAGTCTATGAATGATCTTGCTCAGTTTTTATTTCATGAATGCTGTATTATTTTAGACGACTCCGGAATTGGATTCTAAATGTGCAGTAATTGTAATCTTAGGGCTAGAGTGTAGCTAGAGTGTGGAGTGAAATGGATGAGATTTAGGTTGTTTGGCTCCGAAATGGGAAGGCAAACCAAACTTAGGATGTTAGACCCGTGTATAGGCTAGTTATTGGGCTGGCTCCGGAATAGGAAGTTTAGCAACTAGAATAGCTGGCTCCGGAATGGGAAGCTTAGGTTAAGAGGGTTATCCCGAATTCGTTCATGTATACTTTAAGATAAAATTAATTCACAGTGGGTATGGGGTGGATGAGTGAACCTAAGCAACGTTTTAATTTCTATACATTTTCATACTTGTTAATTTTTCTGAATTAAATACATACTCAATTTACTGTTATTAGAATTAAATTTCCCTTCATTGCATATTTTAGTTTTTAAAGTTTGCATTATACAAATTAAACAACTCATACACACTAAATTTGGAATTCTTTAGCATACAATTAATTTCCACAGTTTTCACACACATTTTCCTTGGGTTCGATATTTGCGGGTCCTAACTATATCCCACTTTATTACTTGTCAATCTAGTGCACTTGCTAGGGTCGCAACAGCGTTCCTAGCAGGTTCTTTGGGCAAGGGTGCATCCAAAACATACGACTTCTTCTCTTGCTTGAGAACAATTCTCATGTTTCGAGACTAGTCTATGAAATTGGTGCCATTCAGATTGTCCTTTTCTAGGACCAATTGCAATGAAAAGTTGTTGTTTGAAGAAGCCATTTTTCAATCTACAATAATATAATTTTAGCAAGATTAAATAAGGTCTTAATAAAATCCCACAAGCTGAATTAATATCCCTTTAAATAATTCACGTTAGTGATTTAATGTTGGCCAAGATCCACTTTTCACAATAACTCATTAGTCAAGCTGAGCTTATACACCTAAAGAGTTAAGTTAATGAGGTAGGAAAACTCCAATCATGTCTCGTATATGACTCTTGAATCAAATGGGCTAACATTTTAAGATGTTATAGCACAAATCCATTTATTAGTTGCCTAGGTCCGGGCATCCCTTTTCATGTTAAGTCCAACCTACATTCACAACCCATGCCTCACAAAGATAATTGGGCGCATCTAGGACTCATAGTCTACGTGATCGATGATCGATGTCTTGACATGTTTCGAATTAGGAAGGCAACTTTGTGACTTACTATTTTAGGGATTCATTTTATTACGGCTTACATGGCATACACTTTGTCATCCATTCATAACATGCATATATATAAGTGCATAAAGTAAAGCGTGACAAACATGGGCCCAAAAACCTACAACTAAGATTCTATACTATTATATATGAATCTTCAAGTTGGGCTTCTCCACTCCGTTGGGCTTCGTCTTGATTTACAAAGTCTTTAAATAAATTCTATACTAAGATATAAATGAAACTTTTACAATAATCCATAATGGCACGCAGGCCATATTTAATTACATAACCTAGGGCCCATGAATGCACTATCCATATTCATTTATCACACAAAACAAGCAAACAAATATATATAACATTCATGGATAAAACAAAGTCCAATTTTAATTAATTAAGCCAAGCCCATTAAAGGAAATTGTGTACTTGAACCTTTAAGAGAAGATCCCGTGATGGGCCTGGGCCGAAGCCCAATGGACTAAATCCTCTTATTAAATAAGTTCTCTTAAAATCCCAAAATACATACTAGTTAGATTTGTGCTATAAATCAACTCTAGTATAATTTTCAATTTTGACATTTTTAATATTATGTCATACAGCCTATAAACATTAAAAATACAAATAATATGAACCAACATGAATTAAAACATAAAAATTCATGAAGAACATATATCACACACGGCATTAACAACAAAACAAACAAACAACATGAAAATAGTTATTTAATGCTCACATAATGCCACAAACGATGCACAAACACTTAAAACAATGACTAGTTTGTGTTTGTTGCATGTTTAATCAACATTGTTTATTTTGTTTTGATTAAAATGGAAAAAAAACAAATTTAGATCATATCTTAACAGAGATGTTTGGTAGTCCCAACATTTAGCTCATTAATATAAACAATATAAAATCACTACTATGCTCTCCTAACCCTACTCTACATGCTAATATAAAATCCCAATCAAATTCTAGCTCAAACTTATAAAACCATTAAAGTATGTCTTAGGATTTTACCTTTTTACTTGTGTTTCTTGGTCTTCCTTTGGTGCAAACTCTTTTCTATGTGAAAGAGCAGGAATTTTTGTGTATGAGGATTTAATTTTAGTTGAAGATGTGAATAGATGAGGCTTAGAAAGAAGAAAAATGGAGGAGAGAGTGAAGAAGATGAGGCCTCAAATTTGAGGGAGAAAGAGGGAGATGCTGCTTGAATTTTTCAGAGAATTTCTGATATTTTCCCCTTTTTATATGGTGCTTTAAGTGTGCAAAAGGAGAGGCTAAGATTTAATGTGTAATTATTAAATCCAATGGCCTCTAAATTGGCTACTTGTCACTCATCTACGATCTTAGACTTATCCTACTCTCCTAAACTCACACACACACACAATTAATACACTAAAGTAACCTCTCATATAAAATATCATGATCAAATTCTCGGATTTGACCCTCCAAATGATCTAATTTTGGTTTTTCACTCCGAAATATGAATTTTTGATCATGATATCGGATTGCCCTAAAATTTTTTCTCGAGTGTCATTATATATTCAAGAATATATGGTAAAAATTTTAGCTCATTTCAATATCGTTTCGATATACTTTTAGCTTTAGCGGCCGATGCGGCCAGTCCGAAACTTGAATTTTCAAAATTATCAGAATTGCTATTTTTAAATTCCATGGATGTTACTACACCACTTTTAACATACATATAAGATTTAAAGTCAATCGGAGATCTCTAAGGCCTTCAATTGCTTAGTCAAAGTTTTAGTCAAACCTATATCGATTAGTGAAATATTCTTCTTTTGCCCTTTTAGAGGTCTATTTGACCTCAATTATCACTGAAATTTTACCACTATACTCCATTTAACACGTGCTTTCATTTTTTTACATTAATCTCATATTGTCTGTCGGGTCACCCATCCTCGAACTTTTCTGATCCGGACACGTTTAAGAGTGCAATCATTCAAATTTTTCTATCATAATCAACTCTAATCACTCTGAACTTATCATAAAATAATTAATCATGCATAACAATAAGTTATGCATAACAAATGCAAATTTGGGGGCATTACAAGTTTAACCATATGCTTTGGTCCTACAAGACATATCCTCAAGGAGACACTTGCCAAACCCCTTTCTCTTTAATCTATGGATCAAAAGCTATCATTCCAGTAGAGATTGGTCTCCTAGCTTTAAGGATCGAATCCTTTATCAAAGAATATGAAAGGCTAATTGAATTAGATCTAATTGAAGAGAAATGTGATGGTGCTAGTGCTAAAATCGCAGCATACAAACAAAGATTTTCCAAATATCATAACATTAGAGTCAAGCCTAGAACCTTTAGAGTTAGTGACCTTATGCTGCAAAAGACAAAACTCAACAAAGAGAACTCTCATGTAGCAAATTAATGCCCAACTGGGAAAGTCCATTTAAAGTGGTGAAGATCATTGATCCCAACACTTACAAATTATGAGACTTAGACGGGCAAGATATCCCGAGGATGTGGAATATAGATTCTTTAAAGAGGTATTAGTTATGATATTACTTATGAGAATTCGATCGGATAATGATTATCTTGTCAATCAGATGGTTATACTATCATTTGCCTCACTAATGATATACTTCTACTACATGAATCTAAACTTACAATGATTGCAAATCTTACTTTGCGAAAAGCGTCGAACCCCATAAGCATCCTATTTGCTCTTGAAAGCCCACTTTTAGAATTTGAGATCAGATAAAGGTTTATTTAATTAGTGAAGACCAATTGCTTTGCAATGGATAGGGATTTAACCTAATTCGTGATGCCTCGAAACTCAAAATGGCATGAAATAATGGCTCGGTGTATTCTTACTCATTTGCTAATGATCGACCTATGAGGACATCTACTAGGCACACAAGGTAGGTATCATGGAGTCATCATCCAATAAAATATTGAAAAACAAATTCTAACCTTATGAGGCCAAAACCAGAGATAGTTCAGGATCTCACTCTATTTATACCTTTGGTTAATGTTATATTAATGAGTTTTAATGATTAATATATTTCATCTCTTTTTTCACACGAGTTATCATGCTAAAAAGATAAAAGTGCACTTAAGCACATTGAAAGTTGTAAAGCATGCATATCAAAAGCTGTAAAACATGGCATTGAAAGCATTAACTAATAAGAACAAAATAAAGATAAAATCAAACATAAACTGGAGAATTAATGGAATCTTTTTGAACAAGAACATTAGTCATCGCATGCATATTTACAAAAATGTTGAATTTCGAAGTGTATTTTGGATAAAAAGAGGGCGTTGAGCCTATATAGTTTAAAAGAAAAGAATCGTGTTAATTGATTAATTCAAAGTAAAATTTATTTGTTGAGCTTTTAATTTATCTTTCGAAAACCCATTTATGTACGACAAGCAAAACATTAAAGAATAATAATATAAGTAAAACATGCATAAATCGGGGTATTGATTGATTTTAAAACATTGATTCTCTCATGCAATATTTATGAAATTTTTAATGTGATTTTTGGAATAAAATAGAATATTGATCCATTTTATGAGAAAAATCCAATTAATTAGATAAAAATATTTAATACAAAATTTCCTAGTTATCGTGCAAAAATCCCGTTTTTACTACGTTATTACAGACATTTAAATAAAAGAAATGAAAAATATCATAGGCCCAAAAACTAAATAGGGAAATATAAAGGAAAACCTAAGCTAACCTGCTTTTATTCTCCAACTCAATTTAGGATGGAATTGCACATATAAAAAATATGGCATGAAAAATAAGATAACTAGTCAGTAATAAATTAAATTCAAAATCAAATACCATAATTAAATATATGATTCTCCAACTCAATTCAGGATGAAATTGCACATATAAAAAATATGGCATGGAAAATAAAATAATTAGTTAGGAATGAATGAATTAAATTCAAAATCAAATACCATAATTAAATATATAAAATGAACATAATAATATACATAAGAAATAATGATAGCAATACTAAAAAAGCATTAATGATAATATTAATAATAAAAATTATAAACATTATCATTAAAAATAAGAATAAAAATATGACTTGACTTAAATATTACACAAATATGCAAATAATCTATTTGATCATTAAATCACAAATATTAATTAGTTTGACTAATTAAATAAACTTAAATAAAATAACATTGTTAGAATAAACAATAATTAAAACATATTATAAATTAGAGAAAAGAATAAATTAGCATAATCAATTTATCATAAATATTAATTAATTAAATTAATTAACAAATGCAAATATATAATATTAATAAATATATCAACATTAAAAGAATATTAACAACTTAATAGTAGTAAATTATACAATACAAGAAAAATATTAAGCCAAAAACTATAAAAAAAGAAATAATATATATATATATATATATATATATATATATATATATATATATATATATATATATATATATATATATATATATATATATATATATATATATATATATATATATATATATATATATGAAATGGTGAACGAAGAAACCAAAGGGCCAAAGAACAGGCGAAACAAATAAGAAAAAATAGGGGTGTGCATCGGTCGAGTTCGGGTCAACCAGACCCGAACCCGAAACCCAAAATTTTGAGTTTACTCTCACCCGAACCAACCCTACTAAGCTGTCAGGCCCTTACTCGATTAACCCGATTATTTTCGAGGCCTGAACCGAACAACCCGATTGTTAATTTTATTTTAATTGATTAAACTGAAATTTTAAGTAAAATACATTTAAATACCATAAAATATATTATAAAAATATAACAAAACAACAATTTTAAAATTACAACAAACATATATTTCATAATAAATAAACACTAAAACAATAATAAAAATAAACATCCACAAATAACACTAACAACAATAATAAAAATAAACATCCAAAAATAAACATAAAAAATCAAATTAAACATCCAACAATAACTAACATATAACATCCAATAATAACAAACATATATTAACAAACATAAAAAATTATTGTTTTAATGATTATCCAATCTTCCATGGCTGCCATTTGCAAGACATTATTATTACCTTACCAATTATATCAAATTAAACGAATTAGAAAACCATATTTTGCTTAAGAAGAACAAGATCAAAAGTAACCTTATCTTATAACATAACAGCAGTGTTCAGGATGATTATGAGATAACCAAACCAAAGCATGTGCAAGGCCAAACATTTAACAAATCTAGAATTCAATTGACGTAAGGAGTCATGCAAAAGTAAAGAATTATAGCTGTAATCAACATTACTTGAGAGAACCTTCCACGTAAATTAATTCTTTTTAAAGATGATAACTTGCAATGCCACTCAGCTAGAAAAACATCGAGGACAACTATAGAAGCTTCATCTAGTTAATTGGGTCATTCATAACCTATTTCGTCATAATCATGACAGCAGACCAATTACCACAGCACATGGTAGTGAAATAATTATAGATGAGATTTTTAGTGTCGACTTGCTAATATAAAGATATAATTTGTAGAACCAACAGATTATTCTTGCGATTGTACCTGAACAGTAGCCATTCTCTTATGCTATTAATTTTATCATAAACTATCAATACTGAAAATAATGTGATTGAAGATGAAAATTCAGTAGCAAACAAAAATTTCAGAGCTTTAAGATCATATCTTAACACGCATCCAGAAAAATCAAGCACAAATTTAGAAACACTGCTCACAGGTTACAAGATCAGGATTGTAAGCTTACAGAGGTTAATGTAATAACACTGCTCAACTCTCTTCTCCTAAATTCTAAAACTCTTGATACAAGATGCAATGTAAATTTTTGTGTTTATAGTTTATATTACAAAAAGAATCAGATTACAATAAACAACAAGATGTGAAATATGCTGCTAAGAATAGAACTCACCAAGGAAGATGATTAAGCAAATCTGACGGCAGCACAACCAACTCGCAATAAGTAGCTCTTCAAAATCTATCTTCAACTGGATGAAGGAGATGACGAGGCGGCGGTGATCACTGACCGGCGACGGAGGCGGCCAAAAACTCTTAGGGTGGTAGAGAGGAGGGACTGAGGGAATGAAAGAAAAATTAGGGATTTTTCATTTATATACTGGGTTGGTTGATCGGGTCAATTTTGGGAGGGTTTCACCGACTCAACCCGAACTCAAAATTTTCACAAATCTCTCCCTCGACATGACCCTACCAACCTGATTAACCTCACCCGATTTTGTAGGTTTGGTTCGGGTTGATCGGGTCGATTTTTGCACACCATTAAGAAAAAAGACAAAAAACAAAAGGAACGTGAACGAAGAAAGTGATGCAGGAGAGGTGGCGTGTCTGGGACTTTTAGTGATGGAAATTTTTGAATGTCGCCATAAACTCCTGTTACTAAAGGTCCACAGCAAAAATAGAAATTTAAAGAAAAATTCTTTAGCGACAGGATATAAGTGTCGCTAAAATGCGTCGTTAAAGGACCTGACAAAACAAAATCCGAAATAACTAAGAAAAAACCATTTTTTAACCCAAAAAACCACAAAAAACCTTTAAAATAACATATAATAAAATACTAATTAAAAATATAAAACAAATTATAAATAAATAAATAAATTTAATATATTTAACAAATTAACAATAAAACCAATTAATTAGTAAATAATGAAATTAAACAAATAGTTTACATATCAACATAAAACACTTAAACAACAAATAAGAGAACTAAGATTAATTAACATAATAAAACAATTATTTATCATCTAAAATACTAAATTCACAAAATTAAGTTAACCAATTACCAATTAATTAGTAAATAGCCTAATATATTAAACTAATTAACAAATTAATATAATAAACAAATAATGATTAAAATTAATAAAATAATAAAATTAACTTAACAAATGCTCACCAAATTATATGATAAAGCAATTAATTTATTAACTAATATAATAAATTAATTGAAAAAATTAGTTAGCAAATTTACAATTAATTAAGAATTAATCACAAATAAGAGAAATCAATAATACATTAAGGTAGATCTACAAAATTAATAAGAGAATAAACCAAAAAATATTATTTACATAGTTAATTAAAACTAAACATTGAATTTACAGGTTTTTAGGGCTCGAGAATATTACCTTCAATATGCTTCCATTAAAAAATAAGGATTTAGTGCTCGATGGTTTTTTTCCTATTTTTTGTGATTTTTTGAAATTTTTTTAGAGTTAAAAATATTGATTTTTCATGGAAGAAGAAAGAAGAAGAAAGAAGATGAGGAAGGAAATGAAGTTAATTAAGAGAGAGAGAAAGTGATCATTAGGTGGTTAAGAAACCCACCCAAATCCCTAAAACGGGATTGGATTAAGGGGATATTTTCTCCAATTGTTTTTGTAACACCCGAATACCCGTTCCATGAAATGGGATGGATACGAAGTGCTACCCTGCTTAACAACCAGAGCAAAACTTAAATAATGTCTCCCTACTCACCTCAATCTCAGAGTTTACAAAAATTTTTCCAAGAAGACGGACAGAATTTCCTCTATATGGGTCTCTATTCCCTGTTAACAAAGAATAAATATTATCTCTATGAACCCATTATAACATCCAAATCATATAATCCATTACTTAATTGATCTCAGGTCGATACTCACGACGAGATCTCAACTAACCAATTTAATAAAATATACAAGGAAACCCAAGAATAACACATATATGCGACAAATCGATTACAAACCAAGATGTTAATACAAAGGCAAGATACCCAAATCTATCAGATACAATGTTCCAATAAACCATAATGATTAAGCTCCAATATCACCACATTGGGTTGACCAAACCAGCAGCAGCAAATCTTCCTCATCAAGCAATCCAAACTTGAAACCTACATGGATAAACACCCGTGCTAAACTATAAAGCTTAGTAGGGAACAACAAAATATTCTATAAAAGAAATTTCCTATAAGGATCAATAATTACTGTCTAAGCACTAAGTTATAAAACAAATACATAAAGCAGTTGCAATAAATGATATTCTTATCTATATTGTGATTATAATATGCCAATTTTGGATAACTCACATAACCTTACCAATTACCTTGTTAAAAACCATTTCTTCTTTATCTGCATAGCTATTACCAATACACATGTTAGTTTCACCTTTGTTTACTTATAATTCAATCTTAAATAGTTCAATCACACATATGAGTGAACTATCACAGGTCAATTTCTCAAGGTCAAGCAAGACATATAATTATACTTGAAAGCATTACCAAGCACAATTCGTAGTGTAGATCTTATAAACTCAAGTATAACAAATCTTCCAAAAACACATCAGTGTCCATATATATATAAATGCAGTAATTAAACCACTATCCAGAGATGCACCATATTCAAGAAAAACATCAAAAAGCAAGCAAGAAATAACTTGAAATACTAAATAAAGGTTAATTTATCACATGGTATCCATTTACCAAAAAGGAAAAATGCTGAGAAACATCTTCATAGAGTTAAAACCTACTTGCAATTTCATATGTATACCATTGCAAATTCCAAATACAAATGAGATACAGGATATGCACTGGTAGTTTAGATTACTTATACTTTTACACTATATTGAAATTAGCCTACCTAAGTTTTAAAAGTGGATAACGGAATCAGAGGATATTTGAAGATATCAAATAGAGGATATTCGAAGATATAAAACAGAGGATCCCCATGGGATCAAACAATGGTCCAATAAGGACAATCAAAAGTCCACGAAGGACAAAGACCCAAACGGGATCAACAGAAGCAGCTGCAATATCCCTATAGGCGCCTATTCAATCCACGACTGAACTATGACTGCAGGCTAACAGATACATAACTTCCTTTCCAAAAGCTTTAAATATCATTTAGGCATAACATGGCCTGTTAGCCAATATCGGTGTATATGTATACACATAATAAAATCAAATCTCCAGAAGCATTTATCCAACTCTAAATCTTGCCAATACAAGGTTAAAATATCGAATCAAGCACAAAATGCATTAAAATTACTACTTTATAGAAATAAAAGC